>JACGAQ010002401.1:0-41829 GCA_014119065.1 Orius insidiosus
GTGCATTCCATTTTTTTTACAATAACATTTTTTTAAAAAAGTTGAAAAAATAATCGTTTTATTTTGGTTCTAAGTAATGGATTAGGGTGGTCGAAAGGAAGGGAGTGAAGCGAGGGTGAGCAAATAATAACGACAGGTTGTGATGTAATCCACTGACCGTTAGTCCGTTGGGTGTAAACCAAAAAGGGTCGCTTCCATATTTCGAGCGATAAATTATATCTCGGAAAGGTCAACGGCTATCCTCAGAACAAAATGACAGGTTTTTTAAATGAAAGAACTAGATTTTCCCTTCGTTTTGTTATTATTCGAGTCCATACAATATCTAACTAGTTGGACCAACCGATTCAGAGTTGTCAGAGAGATCTCACGGTTGGTCCTAGGTGCTTTTGAAACATGTTATCCCCGCCCAAATTCTACTGCAACCAGCTGATCCAAATCATTCTTAACCATTCCCACATCATACATAAGTCACATCTCATTAAGAAGATTGGAGTACCTAAACGTAGCGGATTTTTAGATTTTATGCCTTGTGTAAAGTACTACGTACCAGAACTACTCGTCTTTTCACCCATTCACTTTTTTTTTGGTGGGTGGGAGTAGAATGTGAGGGTAGGTATAACGGAAGGGAAGTATAACGGAGGGGGGAGTATAAAGTAGTCAAGGAACTAATAACTCATACAATATTTGGACACAAAAGTTGTTCACACCAACGTTTTGGCTAAAACTCAAAAGTTTTGACTAATCAGTAAAATAAAAGTACTAGTTTGAAGAGCTTCCCACGAAAACCTCCTTAAAGAGAAGTAAAATATAGGAGGGAGAAGTATGTATTAAAGAGGAGGAGTATTACGGAGGGGGAACTATGAAAGAGGGGAAGTAGAACGGACGGGGAAGTATAATGGAGAGGAAGCATAACGGAGGGGGAAGTATTAGGGAGGGGAAATAAAACGGAGGGGAAGTAGGAACTATAAAGGAGAAGTATAACGGAGGGGAAGTATAACGGAAGGGAAGTATAACGGAGGGGAAGTACAAGGGAGGGAACAATGAAGGAGGAGAATAATTATTACGGAGGGTTAGTATAAAGGAGGGGAAGTATGTATAAAGTAGGAGAATTGTAACAGAGGGGAAGTATAAGGGAGGGGAAGTATAAAAAAGGAGAATTATAACGGAAGGGAAATATAAGGGAGAGAAGTATAAAGGAGGGGAAGTATAAGGGAGGGGAAGTATGAAGGAGGAGAAGTATAAGGGAGGGGTACTTTGAGTATACATATTAAGTACCTGAGTATATACTCGTAAAGTAGTTTGAGTATAATAAGTACCTGAGTATATAAATTACTTTGAATATATTAAGTACCTGAGTATATAAAGTACTTCAAGTATATTAAGTACCTGAAGTATATAAAGTACTTTGAGTATATTAAGTACCTGAGTATACATATAAAGTACTTCAAGTATGTTAAGTACCTATAAGGGAGGGGAAGTATGAAGGAGGAGAAGTATAAGGGAGGGGAAGTATGAAGGAGGAGAAGTATAACGGAGGGGAAGTATAACGGAGGGGGAATGTTTATTCTTAAAAAAATGCTACGGCCGTCCGGTACCACAAAGTTGAGATCGGTAAAGATCAATATGTATTCGATTTGAACCTTCGGGGTCTGGAAGACCCTTCCCCAAAAACCCGACGCGGAGGGTATCACAATGACTTCTTTAAGGAAGTTAAAAATTAAATTAAATAAAAGTGGTTTTACTGTCCAAAACCGAAGACATCTTCAATAATCCTTTAATTTAATTTTTTTTTAAATAAAAAAACTGAGGTAAAATCCTGTAAAGATGACGTTTCTCTGTCAAAAATATGTGCCTAGGAAAAATCCGAAAAATTATATAAAATATATATAAACTTATATTAAAATATAGGTTTCTCTGCCAAAAAAACCGAGAAACACTCCTAAAAATCCTCTCACCGATTGACTCAACTTCAAACCATAGAGATAAATGTTCTAAATACAAAACGAATTTTTGTTTGCCACTTTTCTAGAACTGAAATTTCAATTATGTACTAATAATCAGGGGAAATAAACATTTTAAGAATTAATAAAATTAAATAGTTGAAATGACGAGCTCCTAAATAATAATAAAAAGGAATAAAGATCCGTTGATAAGGCTTTTTGGTCGGGTGGGGAGGATGGGGTTTGTAGTGTCTAGACATGCCAAACAGCTACTTTCTATTTGCTGATCAATAGGTCCATCTTCGGGAGGCTTCGGCGGCGAGATCGGGAATTTCCGCTTTAACATTTTCGCATGCTCTTATTCGAAAAGCTAGGGAAGCCCATGCCACCCTCGCCAGTTTTTTTGCAACCCTTCAAACTCGTCCTCCCTTTTTAAATTCTTCTGAGGTTTTTTTAAATGTAAAATAAAGTCAAATTCCCCCCTCTTCTAATTTTATAGCTCCTTTTCCCTGTGTGTATTTTTTCTTATATTAATGTAAGTACTAGCATGACTTTTTATTCTCATTTTAATAAAATTAATTTTTTTGTTGATCATCTATACACTAAAATAATAAAATAAACATTAGAAACATGAATAGCCGTAATAAATTTTATTCATTAATTTTTAAAATTATTGATTATAAACATTTAAGACCTCAGTTTAATATTTAAAAACTGCCGAGCCGGGAAAAAAGGTAAAATTTAAATCTCTGGTCGTTTTTTTTCCTTTAATGAATATGGGAAGATGGCAGCACATGCTTTCCCGGGGAGACCACCTGGCTCAATGTTTTATACAGTGCTCTCTCTTTTACCGTCCGCATCAATATTTTGAATAAAGACATCTCAACTCTTTTTTTTTTTCAACAGGGCGAAGCGAAAAGCCTTGCTTTTCTTTGTTTTATTTTTAAATTCCGGCTTATTCAAGATTTGAGGACCAAATTTTGTGAAGATTGGCCCAATAGTATGCAGAAAGACGAACAAAATCCTAAAAAGTTAAAAAGCCACGGACCTCCGTGGCGCTGAAAGTGACAAATGATTCGCTGGGTTTATTTAGGCTATTTGAGAAAAGTGAAGATTGGCCCAGTTATTGTGATACCCTCAACGGTTTTCAAAAATGGGTCTTCTTGGGGTCAAAATGATGAGTTTTTCTGTGGCGCAGTATTTGAGGTTCAGTGAAACCTCCTTTGTCATAATTTTGTTTTTGTATTTTGCTATGATGTTTTGCATTTGCATATCAAGTTTGTACCTTTAGAAATCGATGATCCATCGATGCTGATTTTATCGTATATTTAAACACTTGAAAGATGCGCCCCTATATTGGATATCGACAAAAGAGGTCCTTTCTGATATTTTCACATCGAAAAAAAAAAAGGTCCTTTCATCTTGGGGTCTTCGGGAGACCGAAGGGGTGTGGACTCTCCGTGGATCTCCAGGATCTAAACCGGTTCGCCCGCCTCTAACAATATAAAGTTTGTGCGAATTAATTTTGACGCCAGATGCGAACCGGTTTCAACCCTTCCATGATCGCCCGACAATGATAATTCCGCGTACCTTTTCTCCTCTCCTTCTTCACTATTTTGTTTGATGAAGCCAGTTGGTGGACACGTGAAAATCCGTACTTCTTTGAGTTTTTAATGACTAACATTTTATGCTTTGGTTTCCCCTACTGTAAAATATCGAATCGAAGCCTTCATCATTCCCACGGCAATCAAAGACCATTTTTTGGTCGCTTTTGTCGATATAAACACCCTTTTTACCTCATTTTCTGGTGTTTAAATCATATATCCATATAGGTCGGTCATTCAGGCTCAAAAACACCCATTTTACAGCGCCCTTTCGTCCCCCCCCCCAACGCACTACTAGACAGCGCAAAAAAGTAGCTTTTTTGAAGAGCCGGTTGAAGCTAAAATTAATTTTCTTTGGTATTCTTTAAGGAAATCATTACACCTTTCCAAACTAAAAGTCACCAAATATCGAGATACGGCATTTTTAAAATATTGGAGTGGTTTTCTTGAGCAGTTTCAAAAGATGGTGAAATGAAATTTTGAAAGGTGGGTAGATAATTTTTAGTTTCTAAACAGGTTTTGAGAGGACTAGAAAAATAAAGAAGGGGAGACAACGGGTTTCTATTGGCTCGCCCGACGTTAAAAAGCTCCATCACCAATTTGTTGTTTAAAAAAAACTACTAGCATTATCATAGTTGGAAAGCACAATGGACGAAGGGACGTCTCAGGTTCTAATTGGTCAAACAAGATGAAAGGGTTCACCTGCCTTTTCTATCCTGGAGCGCCCATTGTAGGGGAGCCTGGGAATAGCGCATTTTTCTAGCCATGTCCAACCCTTTTCTATGGGAAAATGAAGGGGGAGTGAGAGATCTCTATTCCGAGGTTTTTGCCTCCCCACCCTTATTGTTTATATCAAACAAGCAAGATCCATATTTCCCTTTCATCTACGTATTTTGTTCAAATAAATTTTTCTTTGATTCGCATTTTATTGAGATCCAGTCATCTATTGAGCTTAAGCACAATGACTAGGAATTGCGAAATGAAAGGTGCTAACGTCTTCGATCTATGGGAGAATCGTTGGAGGGAATTAATTTCTTGCACTTGGGAGTGCTTCAGAAATAACCAGTGCCTGCAGATAAATATCATAGGTTAGCTAACGAAGCTGTAAAGCATTCGACAGCAACCGACTACTTCTCAAGGTCATTAAGTCTCTTTCCAAAGGCCTAAAAATGCTTTTGCGAAGCGGGGGAAAACTCCTGAAAGCTCTTTAAAAAAAGAAACACCTTCTAAAGGTGTTTTGGGACCAAATCAGTGGACGACCCAATTTCTAAACAAACGAAATCGCTATCGAAAAGGAATAAAATTTTATTTTCGATCCACATGCATAGGATAGGCTTACACGCTTGTTATTGTTCGTGACACCGGGAGCGGATTACAATTCGCGATAGGATCAGATCAATTTCCAGTCGTGCCTGGAGACTCTAACTGTAGAAAGTGAAGCCATTGCCCTTTCTAAAGCCTCCAAGTTTGAATTTGAAATCAATGTTCATGGTAAAATTATAAAGAAATAAAAAAATTTTTTATACATCGTCGGCTTTTTTTAAGAATTAGGTTGCTTTGAGTGGCTCCGCCGTCCCCATTTTTTCTCCGAAGAAAAGAGGATGGGATCGATGCTGTGACTCGAGAGGGGCGATGCCCCCGTTTTCCTCCGACACGGTTTTTCCATAGCTATTTTCATAAAGCCTTTTTACCAGGAAAACCTTTTTTTTTTTTCTCTCTCACCTTTATGTCCAAAAAAAAACTTTAAAAATTGGATTCCAGTTTTTTTATTATTATAGACTGCGGCGAAATACGTCACAACTGTGACATCATTAAAAAAGTGGGGCCCGGAGAGATAGCGAATATGAGGAAGGGGAGGTCGGGCGGTGGGGGGCCCACCGGGTGACTGACCTGGGCAACGAAACTCAAACGCCTCCAACCAAGTAACCTTCATTTCGTTCTTTCCAACCCACAAAACAAGACTTCAATGTAAAAATAATTAAACTGAAGGTTTCAAGATTAAAATTTTAACAAAAAAAATTTTTTAAGGAAGAACCATTGCTTTTTCTTTAAAAAATATTCTGAAAAACGTTTTGATGTTTAAATAAGTCTTGAAAAAACACTGGATGATAATTGGTAACTAGGAAACAAGCTTACTGCGGGTGGGCGCTGTTAATAAATTAGCCTTAGCGTGGGTGGGCATTCAGCAGTTGGAAGATAATTCGCTCAGCTTTTTATTTCGTTTCCCATTTTTTTTTTCTTTTCGCCGAATGAACTTGGAGGACGTCGACCCCTGGAGCCCACGGAAGCGTTTTAAACAAAAGAGTGCATAACACTGCCCTACCCCAACGTACGTGATCTCATTATTCTTTATTAGAGTAGACTAAGGTCAGTAATTATGGAGTTTCAAAAAAGAAATTGGAAAATAAAAAGTGAGCTATGTCTCTGGGGCCGACCGGCAGTCGGGCTGTGGATTTTCAAAGAAAGTTATTGTAATACCCTCGACATTAAGCTTTTGGAAATGAGTATTCTAGACTTCTAGGTAAAAACAGGGTGATGTTAGCTCTCGCCCCTCCGTCCGTATTCCCCTAGATGAATTTTTTATAGAAAGCAATTTTGATCTACCAAGTTGGGTCCCCCCTCCCAAAAAAAGATGCAAGAACTTCCTTCAACAGAAGGAACAATATAGGATGGGGAAGTATAAAGGAGGGGGAAGTATAAAGGAGGGGAAGTATAAAGAAGGGGAAGTATAAAGGAGGAGATGTATAATTTCAAGTACCTATATATTTTTGAATTTAGAATTTTTTTCAAAAAAATATTGTTTTATTTTTTGAAAATTTTTATTTTTCGAAAAGTTGTCCAGGTTTTAGTTTTTATTTTAATTTTACAAGTTTTTTTTTCCCTCGAATTTTCAGTTTTTCCCCCAAAAATTTTTCGATGTAACAAGGTAGAAATATTGGGCTTTTTGCACAAGGGATGTCCCTCTCGCAAAGGGGAATGTATGAATTTTTTTTACACCAAAAATTCGTAAAAAATATTAGGAGTAATTGGTGAAAATTTGGCGAAAATCGGACAAACGGTTCGGCCGCAGCGAATTTTTCAAAATTTCAAACAGACATATCGCCGCCATTTTTTCGAAATCCAAAAAATCGCCCTTGCTGCTTTCTTGTTCACCGACTAAAGAAAATTGTGTTAAAATCGGTTGAAAACTAGACCGTAAAGTGTTCCAGAAAAAATGTTACGGCCGGCCGGTACCACAGACAAATTTGAGTTATAGAAATCGATTGACCCTTCGGGGTCTGGAAGACCCTTCCCTAAAAACCCGACTTAGAGGGTAAAACAATAACTTCTTTAAGAAATTTAAATTTTTCTTGTAACCATTCACACAGTTTTTAAAAGAAATAAATTTCCCGAAATTCGTCAGGCCCCTTTTCACCCTGAAGAGCGTTTTATTTTCGGCGTTTATTTTAGTAAATTGGAATTTGAGAAAGATCGTGAAGGCAGGGAGTAGGCAGTTTTCGAGGGTATTGACTGAGCCTATTGCGCACTAGACTCGGGCGCAACCACCACTCCGACCAAGGCAACACTCCTTCGGGTTGTCCTAGGTCAGTCGCATTCCATCCACGCCTACCGTTTCTCTTTTTAGTGAGTACAATTTTAATTTTTTATTGTTTAACAAAATTTATAAAATTGATATTAAAGCTGATATTAAATTAAATTAATTTTAGTTCGTAGTTTTTTTGGGGGTTCCATCACAGGCGCCATTTTAGGGATGACCTCTCACCCCCTCCTAGAAAATAATCCTAGGCCTAGACCTACCACTGGAGGGTTGTAGACCACTGGGAAAGGGACTACCCCATTTTGGAATAATTCTCTATTGACCCTCCTTTTCAATTCTTTATTTTTAAATTCCCCTATTTTAAAACTGATTTATAAATAGAAATCTTTTTAAGGACCTAGTTTATAGTTTAGAAAAACTTAAAAAATGGAGATCACTAAACTTCGGATACAGTTCGTTCACATCGTTTTCCCTCTCCACTCGTCCCCTCCTACATTACTAATTTTTTTTTTTTCTTTTTTGATCAACGTAGAACCTTCACTTTACACGGCGCGACCTCGATATTTAGCAATTGTTTTTCAAGGATTTTTCTTTAAAGAAGTACATTTACCCCGGGCTTCCTTAAAATTTTTGAGGTAACTACATAGGTTGACTTCAGGGACGTCTCTGATAATTCTTTCCCTCTCTGGCTTTATCTTAAGTTCACTAATCCCTTGTTAATTCCATCACTTATTCGAATTTTAACTGTTAAACTGTAAAAATCTGTGATCCGTAAAAATCTGGTTGTAATCCAAGGCCTGTAGTTTCCATTGGCCACTCCCATGAAAGGGCGGCATGGCATTATGGCGAAAGCCCCCGCCTGGGTCCTGCACTCCCTCCCCCTTCCTTGTAAAAACCTGTATCGGTTTGACAGATGAAAAAGAATAGTTTAATATAAAAAAAAAATCTTACTGAGGGAATAATTAGGAAGAAAAAGCATTCATGAAGAGTAATCCAGTTTTCTTTTCCCCACCACTTAGATTCATAATTTTCTTCAAAAAAATTTTTTTTCCTATCCTAAAGCCAGCAGTTACGCCACCATTGCGCGATGAGCAAAACTTAAAACGGACGAATCTCCGCCATTTTAAAAAGGAAAAGAAAAGGAAGATTCTGTAAAAAATCTGATGAAAATTGACGCCGTGAAATGTTACAGAAAAAACTGAGCTAAAAACTGAATGTCACAATAATTTATTCCCAAGTCTGTCGAAAAGACAGACATATCACCGCAATTTTGACGAATTTCAAAAAATCCTCTCACCAAATCCTAGAAATCTAAAAAAGGAAGATTCTTTGAAAATTTGGCGAAAATCGGATGGAAATTGCGCGGGAAAAGGTGGCCGATAAATCTGAACTTTTAGACGGGCATTTCTCCGCCATTTTGGCGAATTTCAAAAAAATCTGTTGTCACATCCTAGAAAATTAAAAAAGGAACATTCTGTAAAAATTTGGTGAAAATCTGATGGAAATTATGGCCGTGAAGCCAGCCGGAAACTTGGCGACGGCCTGCCGGCACAAAAGACAACCTCGTGATCTGCAGAGATTTCTAATCACTAATCAGTTTCCCTTTACGGGGTTTCGAAGATAATTCCCTAAAAACCGTCCATGGAGGGTAAAACAATAATTTCTTTAGGAGTGTTAGGAAGGGGTCGGGTTGAAGGTGACCTTGGGAAAAACGGTGTTCTGAAAAAAAAGGGAATTGTCAAAAAAACAAAGTTATGTTTATTTATACATACTGTAGAATACGTGGATAGTCTTATCTCAAAATACAAGAAAAAGGGATGATAATCATAAAAAAAGTGGAATTAAAGTGGAATTAGGGAAATTAATGTGTTCGGGGGGGGGGGGGGGATTTTATTTATGTTACTTTTCTAAAAAAAAAAGTCACTCAAAACAAATAAAATGGGTAGAAAAGTATCAGAAATTACAATAAATTTGAAAAAAAAAACTTACATTTTGAAGGGCGGATGGCCGACATTCCAAATTGAGAACAGAAAGGGACGCGAAGGAGACCAAGACGCCATTTTGAACTAACCACTGCCGCCAACCACAGCCACAGCGTTCTTGACCATAAAATACAAAAAGTAACTGTACAAATACATATTTTAAAAATAAATAAATAAAAATGTTCCTACTATGTATTTAAACTATAAAAAAATTATTGTTTTGGTTTTTTATTTTGCAGTAAAATGTTATCAGTTATCACTTATCAGTTATCACAGGAAAAAAAGGCTCGGAAAATCTCAAAACGCTTAATTGCTTAATTTTAAGCGTGAAACATATTTTTTGAATGTGTTGTTTGTATATTTTAATATACGAGTATACTTAAAATTGAATATTTTTGCATTTTATGGTCGAGAATGCTGTGGTTGGCAGCAGTGGTTAGTTCAAAATGGCGTCTTGATCTCTTTCGAATCCCTTTCTGTTTTCAATTTTGAATTTCGGCCATCCGCCCTTCAAAATGTAACTTTATTTTAAATTTATCGTATTTTCTGTTACTTTTCTACACATTTTATTTGTTTTGAGTAAAATTTTTAGAAAAAAATTGGGTAAAAAAATTAAATTCGTTTTTATCCCCCCCTCTAGCAGTTTGATTCATAACTTTTTTTTTGTTTATCATCCCGTTTTCTTTAGTTTGAGATTAAATTATCCACGTATTCATCAGTTTAAATATTAAACTTTGTTTTTTGACAAGAAATTCAGTTTTGCAGAAAACCCAAGGTCAACCCCCCCCCCCTCTACATACATGAATTCTTAGAAAGAAATGATTGTTTTACCCTCCATGGACGGTTTTATGGGAAGGGTCGTCGTAGAGGAAGATCTCTGCCGATCATGAGCTAGTCTTTTGTGCCGGCCGGCCGTCGCTAAGTTTTCGGCCTTTTTATATAGCATCGTGTATATATCCTTAAATATACAGGGTAGACAAGTTAGAATTTTTTGAAGCACCTTTAAAAGAGCTTACTTCCCCCTCCGTTGTACGTCCCCTCCGTTTTACTTCCCCCTCCGTTTTACTTCCCCCTCCTATATTGTTACTTCTCTTTAAGGAAGTTTTCGTTGGAAGCTCTTCAAACCAATACTTTACATTAATTATCATTTTAGTAGGGAGAAATTTCATACTCCCACCCGTTACGAGAGGTACCTACCTCCCTAGGGCAAAAGTCCCATTATTTCTTCCTTCATACTTTTGAAAATTAAAAAAAAAAGTTAAAAACTGCTACCTAATTTAAAAAAGAAAACTTGGAAAATTTTTCGAAAAAGGAAAATTCTTTCTTTCGAAAAGCAAAATTCTTGTTTGTACTAACCCTCTTTTATACTTCCCCCTCCGATATACTTCTCCTCTTTAGTGCTTCCCCCTCCTATGTTTTTACTTCCCTTTAAGGAAGTTTTCGTTGAAAGCTCTTCAAACCCCATAGAACTTTTTTTTAAATTGTGAAAAAAGAAGATATAGGTGGGAGAGAGTCTAGTATGGTCTGTCTGGTCATTTTGATTTGAATAGGCACTTTGTATAAAATTAATTTCATTATTTCATAATGTGACTATTTAACTAATTTAAGCAGTTACTATGTATACTTAATATAAAAGAACTCACCTATTGAAAGAAGAAAAGAAATCCCCAGCGTTACTGGAATTTTCCCGCCTTTTTTTCCTGTGAAAATATTTTATTGAGAAAAAAAAAAACGATAATTTCTTTAATGGAATTAAAATAGAAAGAGCATTTTTATTTATTTATAGTATATACGCGAAATTGGATATTTTTTGTATTTAGCAAAATCAAAATTGAGAAGGCAGTGGATTCTTTTATTGTTCGGTTTTATCCCCTCCCCAAACCTTAGTTCGATTCTGTTTTGAATTAAAATTTTCGGTCATTTAATCTTCAAAAAGTAAGTTGTTTACCTATTTAATATTTGTTTGGATTGTTCTATGAAAAAGAAAATGCTACAAGTTTAGTTTACCTACTTCAAATTTTCTTATTTCTTATCTTGCTAGTCTTGAGTTCTAGTGATTGTTTTGAAAAGAAACATAACCTATCAAAACATTAATATTTTGAATAATTCCTCCCCAACTTTTTCTAAGTTTTATGCAAAAATGTACACGTATTAGCTTTGTTCCTATCTTTTAAAACTGGTTTGGAACTCCTCGAGCATGCGCAGAAGGATGTTTAGTCAAATTACAGTAGATGTTCAAATCGTTTATCCGTCCAATCTGAAGTCATCTCATGTCAAATTGGACCTTCTGCGCATGCTCCAGGAGTTACAAACTGCGGTTGGAACAAAGCTATTATCAGAAGCGTGCCCATTTATAGAAACGACATATACGGATTAGGAAAAGAAATTTTTGATCATTTTAAGTAGCTTCCGTTGGGATTAGGTAAAGTGAAGTAATCTAAGTTAATTTTTATTTTTAACCTTAGTGCTTTCGCTTTCAAATATACGTGCTGACCTCATTTTACGACAAAACCTTTATAAATTATTAATAATTATTCAAATTTACATTTTCCCACCTCACATTGTTATTTTTTTTTTAACTTGTACAAAATTAGAGTTGCCGATGGTAGATTAATGACTGAGGGACAAAAGGAGGGGTTGCTATCCTTTAATTAAGGCCGGATAGCGGGGGTTGCTCGCGGCGGAAAGCACAATCGATTCTACCGATTAGTTCAATCCCATTTTCTTTATATTCTCTTTTCGAAGAGCCGTTTTGGTACTTGAATATGGTTTATTGGTTTTTAATATTTAAATTGTCGGTTTCATTGTTGAATTTTTATTTGCAATACTGAACCTGAGTAAATTGGGAAGAAGACAAAAAGTAAAAAAAAAAAGTTAAGCCCCCAGTGGGATTCGAACCTACAACCTTTGTGTTTCCAGCCCAAGGCTACTTTGTGTTTTCCTAATTTTCTGGTTTTGTCTCCTCAATTTTCGCAAAATCTTTCTTTTTAGTTAAGTTGAAAATTTCGAGAGCTTTTTTCGAATTTCCCAAAAATGGCGGAGATCTGTCCGTCCAAAGTTTTGGTTAATGCGCAGTGGCTGGAAATTCTGGGTGTTCTCGCCCGTTCCATGTGGGCTTGCTGGGCGAAGAATTTCATTTTTTCCACCTTGAGTTTTGGTAAGATAAATTAATAAATCGCCAGCTCCAATATTTTATCTTAAATTTTGACTTTTTGGCGACTTAACATTATCATTTAATCTTTACTTTTTAATCTTTTAAACGCGTTCTAAAAGCGTTTAGTATAATTTTGTTGAACAATGCTTTTTTTAATTGCAATTTATGTTCTTCGCCTTCGGAATTTCAAAATTGCTTATTTACGACTGGAGATTTTAGATAAAAAGAACCTCTCACGTTTTCCTTATCATAATTGCTGTTAATTAAGTTTTCTTTGTGCTAATTTTTTTTTCACCCTCTGAATGTATGGGCGAAAATGAACAGATGAACGATATATAACTCGAAGATCAGATACTCGCGTACCATCTGCACCTACCGTGTCAATTTTAATGCCCAGAAAAAATAAACTTTTTGTTTTGTTTTAAAAATACAATTTATTTAAATAATATATTTATAGACTAGGTGGTGAATAAGCAGAAGATTAAATAGAAAAAAAGGTTAGATTATTTTGCGCATGATTCAACGATGAGCATTCAAAGAATTTGCTTGTTTCGTTATTCAAGTCCTCTCTCTGTCTCACTCATTTTCCGTTTCTCTCTCTCTTGTCCTCGGTCCTAGAGGCAAGATGGCTGACAGGCATGGCCACAGGGGAGTCTAGTTTCTCCATTGCTTACCTAGGCGTCATCTAGGATAGAACGCCCGCCACACCAAACATCACGCGCGAAATCAGGTAACCAACAGAAAAATTTGATTTGATCAATTTTCTACGGTTTCTAATAATTTATAATAGAGATTAAAGACCATAATTAACTAGAATTCCTTAATTGGAGTGCTAATTCTCTTTTTTCTTCAATCTTCCAAATCTCTTTTGGTATGACATGAAAAAAATGAGTTCAGAAATTTGCATTTTTGCAGGTGTGGCTTTTGATGTAGCGAATCACTCGACGATTTTCTCATCAACAGAGCATGAAATGAGAGCAGATGTTGAATTAGTGTCATAAACAAAAATTTTTTTTTCAACAGAATACAAATTATGCGTTTTAAAAAATAGATTTTGAGGCGAATGGTTTCTAGGGTCAGTGGGGAAGGAGTTGGTCGAGGAATGTGCCCGGGAATCTGGTAAAAAGGTTGTTTTCCGGGCAGAAAATTGAGAAATCAGTAAGAGGCTTGAAAATCCGATGAATTGGGTGTTTTTTGTGTCAAAAATACATAGAGATTGTCCAATTATGGTTAAAAACTTTGGCTATAGCTAAAAAACGGGGGAAATACTTAACTACAATTAACAGCTTGCTTAGGAGTTTTTAACTTCCTTAAAGAAGTAGTTGTGATATCCTCGACGTCGGGTTTTTGGGGAAGGGTCTTCCAGACCCCTCAGGGTCAATTCGAATATTCGATCTCAACTTTGTCTGTGGTGCCTCCCGTCCGTCCGTAGCATTTTTTTCCGGAACACTTTACGGCCACAATTTTCAACCGATTTTCACCAAATTTTCTTTAGTCGGTGAACAAGAAACTAACGAGGGCGATTTTTAATTTCGAAAAAATAGCGGAGATATGTCTGTTTGAAATTTTAAAAAATTCGCTGCGGCCGAACCGTTTGTCCGATTTTCACCAAATTTTCACTAATTACTCCTTATATTTTTTAAGAATTTCGGATCAAAAAAAATTTTCAATTAAACATTAATTATCATTTCAGTAGGGAGAAATATCCGTCTTCCACCCGCTACAAGAGGAACCTCCCTTCGGCAAAAATCCATTATTTCTACGTCGATACAAGAAAAATTTTTCGAAAAAAAACTTGAAAAATTTTATACTTCACCCTTTGCGAGAGGGACATCCCTTGGGCAAAAAGCCCATTATTTCTACCTTGATACTTCAAAAATTTTGTGTAAAAAATATTTCGAAAAAAAAATGAATTAAAAATTTTCGAAAAATGAATTAATTTACTTCCTCTCATAGCCTCATTTCAGTCCACTAATTTGATTTCTTGGATTTCAATTTTTGCTTAGGACGTAAAGGCTTGTAAGTTGAGATTGTGGATTTGTGGGAATATATCTCATCATACCTAGATTAAATTTATATTCTTACATATATGCTGACAGACCTACGATTTTATACCTGAGTTTCAGAGAAGTAAATTATTCAATTACAGTAGAAGAAAGGAACGAAGTTGCTCGTTTTTTTTTTTTGGTTTCCCTCCTGTTTTTTAAAAAGGACATAAAGTTAGCCGGGAACGCGGGTGAAGAGACCCGAGTAATAACCGGTTTTTCGTCCTGATCCCTTCGAGCCGAATGCATTTTGCAACGTCGCCGGCTCAAGCAAAGCGCATCCGAAACGCCCTTGAAACTTCTCTATTTTTCCGCTCATCCACCTCACCCGTTGCATCACCTCTTTTTCCCTCCTTGCACAATATCCGTTTCATATCGTAAATCCAGGAAGTTTCATCTCAATTATATCGATGAATGCAACAAAGCGATTTTTTTAAAATACCTCCTTCTATGGAAACTAGATCAAAATGTACATCCCGGAAAGAGGTTTCCTTTTTCTATAATTGCCAAGCGGAGGGGGTTAAAAAAAAAAAACGGTTTTTTGAGTTAGAAACACCGAAAAAATCTGGTGCCAAATGGTGAGGTTATCCGGATTAGTAAATTGGCTTTGTGAGCTAAGGTTAGAAGCGTCCCGTCAGGCTTGGTAGGGTAGATTTTTTAAAATTATAATTTTGACTTCTAAGGACAGGGGTCGTGGACCTGAAGAAAAAAAATTGATGAGATAAAATTAAATTAAAGATAAATATAACTCAGATTAGATAATTTACAAAGGTTGGTGTATTCAATTTTATTTTGGAAGAAGTAATTTCGTAAAGCTGCTTTTGTTTAAAATTTTAAAATTAAAAATTGAGGAAGTTACAGTTTTTTTTAATGGGCGCTTAAGTGATGAGAAGAATTCGCATAAAAAATTGATGACCTTTTGTAGATCTATTTTCGTAATTTGGTGCAAACTGCATTGCCTAGTGGCCTAATCGGAGAGCCCCCACTACGGGGGTTCGGCCCTGGTTTCCACGACCTTGGTAGTTACAACTGCATAATATGCACATTGCACATAACGGTCAAACCTCACTTGCCCCCCACCAAAACGTTTTTTTTAGCTTTCGGTGCACTTCGCTTCTCTCCCCTCTCCGAGCCGGCTAAAAACAAGACGACGCTATTTTACCGAACGTACGCAACCACGTTTTTTGACTCCATACATGTTCTCTACTCTATTTAGTTCATTCAAAAATTATTTACGTCACTGAACTTTTTCTTTTTTTTTACTTTGCAGGTCCTGTAAGGATTACTTTCTTTTGGTAAGTCATTATTTATTTTACAATTTACTACATTTGTTACGTAAAACGTTAATTTTCAAAAAGGTATCCTTCGGTAAAAAAAATAAACCTGTCAAAGTACCTTCAGTTTCGGTCTTATCTTTTCCACTTTGTTCATCTTTGATAGGCGCTACAATGATTGAGGATTTTTCTCATTTTCGACTTCCACAAAAAGAAGTTATTGTATTATGCTCGGCTAATGGCTTTTGAAATGACTTCTACCAGTTGGGTCAAAAATTGCGGACGGTTTTTTAGGGGAAGGGTAACAATTTGCGGATCTACTTTCGATTTTAGAGGGACGAACGAATTTTTAGGGACAAATTATTACCTCGTACTCAAAATATAGGTGAAGTTATACTTTCTTAACTGAGGGCCTATGCTGGAGATGGCAACGGAAAAAACTGCTAACTATATTTTCTGGCGTTTTTCTTGCTTTGGCAGCCTGTGTCTGTAGTTCTTCTTGTCATTCTTCTGGCTTATTCATTGGTACTGCCAAGCGTGAGTTCAATTTTGAGCAAATCCACGTCTTTTCCTCAAAATTTGAAGGGTGAATCGGGAGATGGTAACGGAAAAAAACTGCTAACTACGTTTTCTTGCGTTTTTCTTGCTTAGGCAGCCTGTGTCTGTAGTTCTTCTAGTCATTCTTCTGGCTTATTCATTGTTACTGCCAAGCATAAGTTAAATTTTGAGCAAATCCCCGTCTTTTCCTCAAAATTTGAAGGATGAATCGGGAGATCGCAACGGAAAAACTGCTAACTACGTTTTCTTGCGTTTTTCTTGCTTAGGCAGTCTGTGTCTGTTGTTCTTCTAGTCATTCTTCTGGCTTATTCATTGGTACTGCCAAGCATAAGTTAAATTTTGAGCAAATCCCCGTCTTTTCCTCAAAATTTGAAGGATGAATCGGGAGATCGCAACGGAAAAACTGCTAACTACGTTTTCTTGCGTTTTTCTTGCTTAGGCAGCCTGTGTCGGTAGTTCTTCTAGTCATTCTTCTGGCTTATTCATTGGTACTGCCAAGCATAAGTTTAATTTTGAGTAAATCCCCGTCCGTGGTTGGATCGGTAGCTATACCTAAATTTTTATGGCATTAATCCGCAATAACGAATCACCCTGTAATACCCTCGACAGACGGTTTTTGAAATCGGCGTCTTCATGAGTAATCTTGATCATACGTTTTTCAGTGTTACCACAGTAGTTCGGCCGTTGCTCTTCTTTTTCCTGAGCATCAGTACATCAAAGGCATGTCATTTTACAGTACCTAGGGTTTTTAAAAAATAATTATTTATATGCAAAAATAAAGATGATAAGCCTTATCGTCGCGGAAATGGCTCAGCGTTTTACATTTTGCTAAAGTTTTAAAGAAAAAATAATTTAACAACTTCTAGTACTCTAAAAAATGAAACTTGTTGCCGGCAGTACAAGTATTTTCATTATCACTTTTCCTTCTGGGAGACACTTTACCGTTGACGTGGAGGGTAATACAGCAACTTCCTTTTCAGGAGATTTCTAACTTGTCAACGAAAGTAGATCAAAATGGTAGATTTTCCTAGAATGGTTTTTTTGGATCATTCTTTTGCTGTGGAGGTAGTCAGGATTTGGTTCCTAAGTCTCCTGACTTCTTCAAAAGAAAGTAATTGTGATACTGTCCAAACAGGTTTTTTTAAAACAGGTCTTATAGACCCTCTAAGGTGAAAACGACCAATGGTTTTCATCAATCCGTTACTGTCTCAATTTTGGTCCAATCTTTACCTCTCTTCGATGTGTTTTTCGCGTAAAAAAAACTTGTTTTGAGGATGTTATGACATCTTTTTGTCTCATCTGCACTAACCCCAAAAATTTAAATAGACCACCACCCTCGTACCGTTAGATACTTCCCATTGAATTTCATGTTTATATCAAATCGTAATTTTATTTCCAAATCAAATTTCTTAACGGTCCGACGATGACTTGCTAAACTTTATAACGGTGACCAAAAGAAAATAGGGTATATCCGAATTTTAGGTTGGAAAATATTTAGAAAAACTAGAGGTTTCCATATCTTTGGTTTTAAAATCAAGAATTTTCATCAAGAATAAGAGGATTTGATTTTTAGGCTTGAGCTTATTTTGGAAAAGCTCGTTTGTTTTTGGCTTCTGAAAATTCCGAAAGCTTACAATTTTCTTAAGATCTTAAGCCAAAATTGACTTTTTACCCCACTTTAAGCTTGAAGGAAACTCCTGGAACCATTCTAAGGGAGGACGCTCAAGTTGATAATTTTTGTGAAAATTTCATTTATCCATAAACCTATGAGATATCTAAAGTCGCTTTTGATGAAAACGTCACGAGTTTGGATAGCGGCGGTCTCGCTGTCATGGTTACATCTGGGGCGTGATCGACCACGCCTTCTCTTCCCTCCTTTGTTTCCATAGCAACTCCACGGCCATTGTGATTCCGAACCTCTAATCCCCAAAACGCCAAATTTTTTACCTACTCTAATGACCAATCAACGTCCTAATTTTGTCGCCATAGAAAAAGCCAACTGGCCAACCTTCTTTGAAGCAAAATCTATGCATTGTACGCGCTCTATTTCGCGATTATTTTAAGAATTAAAAAAATTAATTTGTACTATCATAAATCTAAAATTAAGCCCTCAAAGTGAAAATGAAATAATTATCAACTGGGCTCTTATATCCAAAACATTTACTGCGTTCACCCCCTTTTGAGAGAAAGGGTGATTGTGCAGCAGGCTTTTGCCATCATCCAACTTGGGAGATGGAGGTAACCCTTTAACTTCAAAGAAGTTATTGTTTTACCCTCCACGGAGGGTTGTTGTGGAAGGGTCTTTCAGACCCCGTAGGGTCAATTCGATTGTGGATCCACACTGATCTCAACTTCGTCTGTGGTTCCGGCCAGCCGTACATTTCACGGCCACAGTTTTCAACCGATTTTCACCAAATTTTCCTTAGTTGGTGAATAGGAAAGCAACGAAGTCGATTTTTCAATTTCGAAAAGATATGTCTGTTAAAATTTTTAAAAATTCGCTGCGGGCCCGTAGAGGAAAATTAGCGATCAAGAGGATGAATGTGTGCCGTCACTTTACGGCCGCCATTTCCTTCCAGTTTTCCCAAAAATTTTAAAAGTTCATCCGTTCGTAGTTATTTTGAAAATTTCTGGAGCTTTTTTCGAAATTCGCAAAACTGGCGGAGATCTCTCCGTTTCGCGCTATTGCCGTTTCATGCAGGCTGGACGAATATTTTAATTTTCAACTTCCTCAAACATATTTTTTTCGATAGTATCTTGGGATGAAAAATTATGAAATTATCCTACTTCAATGAGACTCCCTTCATTGCTAACAACGGAACTGTGCTTTTGGTAGTCGGGAGAAATTTGGACTGTTCTCGCTCGTTTTGTCGCCCTGGCTGGGCAAACATTTTCATTTTCAACTTCCTCTAACGTATTTTTTTCGATAGTATCTTGGGATGAAAAATTATGAAATTATCCTACTTCAATGAGACTCCCTTCAGGGCTAGCAACGGAACTGTGCTTTTGGTAGTAGGGAGAAATGTGGACTGTTCTCACTCGTTTTGTGTGCCTTAGCTGCCGCGAAGGATTCATTTTTTCTACCTACTTCGATTTTTTTTTTCGTTTGTAGGGATGGCAAAATACTAAATTTCCCTACTTTGAGGGAGTGCCAGACCAGTACTTATAAACGTGATTTGTTCCGTCTGATCTAATCATTGTTAAACCGTTTATCAATTTCTTCGGAATTTTATCGTCAAAAACAGAAATTTTATCGGAATTTTTGTGGGACGTTTATATTTAAATTAGGAGAGGTCGAACCCAAAAACAAATTGCGAATTTTGGTTTTTTTGCCGCTTCATTATATTATGCTAGCTCACTGAAGTTTTTGGTGATCTGGGATAGAAAAAAACGCGAGGACAATACAGAAAATGATCTTTCTCTTTCAGGTAATTTGGATAAAATAATCTTTCAACTGATTTTAATTTTTCTCACGGAATTCTATAAAAAGTTTTGAAAAACAATGTAGTTAAGATTTCCACGAGGCCACGTGTGCCCGATTGACCGAGTTTCCGCATGGTGGGCTGCACGTGTATAGAGAGAGAGAAAAAAAAGAAGAAGAATTCGCGTTAGGAACAATACCCGATTTAGGAGTGTATGACCGGAACATAAGAGGTGTGGATCTTCCGGCGAGCCTCTCCTACCCGGATATTATCCACAAAACGTTTCATTTCCTTCCCCCGCGCCTCTACCGTTTCTCAATCCGTCTTTACAAATCAAACTCTCCAATGATTTAAATTGCTTCGAGTTCCCTCAATTAACGGACCTTTTTGAGATTTTCTCATCCTGAACTTTGTATAGAGAACGATAGGTTGGGTTATTAGTCCACGATTAGTTCACCAAGAGACCGTTAGAGGGCGCTGTATTTTAAGACTCTTTAATTTTTTTATTTTCATAAAATCTATAGTCAATATAGGAAGAAGACAGATCTCATAAAATTTTGTATGAATTTTAATGAGATTAACATAATGCACGCTAAATGGTCAGATAATGTTATAAACTTTCAGTAAATACATATTCATTAAAATTTTATAGAAAATCATTTAAAAAAAAACTATAAATTTATAAAATAATTTATTAATTTACGAAAAAAAATTTAAAATTAATAATAATTTATAAATTTTCGGAAATTTACGATTTTTTTCCCCAATGAATTTGTTACTTACATCACAATTAAAATCTATGAGTTTTTTTGAAATTAATTAATTTTTATACGTTCAAAAATCAACCTAAAAATTAAATTAAATTTTATGAGAATTTTAGATTATAATAAAAAAATTTATTAGTCAGAGTTCACCAATGCCTGATTTTTTAAAATGGGTAGGTACTCTATTACCTAAGTCTCCATAGCTCAGTAGGTTGAGTGCCGGGCTAGTAACCTAAAAGGTCGTAGGTTCGACTCCCTCTGGCCGAACTTTTGTCTACCATTTCCTATTCCTAATTATCTTTGTTCATTATATATTGAAATTCATAAAAATATTGTATATTCAGTTGTACGAGTAAATTTCTAGAAATTCATAATTAGGAACTTTCCTTAGAAAAATTTTCCCCATAAGTTTTATATAAAATTAAAGAGGGGAAAAAATAAGAAACAATGCCGTTTGAATTTTTTTCCTACGTTGAAAAATGGATTTTTAATGAATTTTTGAAATTTGGCTAGTGATAAGAAATGTCCGATGGGCGGTGCGGGGGACGTGACGTCACCCCTGCCGAGCGTTCTACTGGTTTCGGTTCCTCCCGTGCTTGAAGCAGTGAAGAAACTTAATATTAGTAGTTTTTTGGACTCTTTATTCAAATAAACATGGTACGCGAAGGATTTGTGATTGCGTCTTCAGATAATTTGCCGTCTTTGTCCGAATTCGCCGTTTTCGAATTTATAAATTGCGTTTACTCCGGGGGCCAAGGGGCAAAATAGAAAAGTAAGTGCTTCTTTGTTTGAAAGTTTGTTTTTAAAATTTATCCATTAAAATTTAATAGTTACGTTCTTCTCAAAGAAAGTCATGATGTTCCTTAAAGTTTATTTTCATTTTTTTTTTTAAAGAAATAAGGAAAAATTAAACAACTAGGTTAGGTTCAGTTAAGTGTAATAATTTTATGAAGTTATAAAAGAAGTGCCTAGGTTTGAGTTTAGGTATACTTACTTATTTTTATACCTTCTTATATCACTTATTACTAAAATGTTAGAACATTGATGTAAGTAAGTAATATTTAAATCATTTCTTGCAAAACATCACGCCTTCTTACATCAAAATGGTCTTCACAACAAAAAAAAAAACCGATTTGTAAGACAAAGGTTGAGACGTAGTATCCCGTCTTACAGCACTGAACCATTTTTTAGCAGTATTACGATCTTGTGGAACCTTAGAAAATTATAAGTAACAAAATGAAAAATTGACAAGGACAAAATGTACATATTAGGTATTTAATAACAACTTACCGTAATAAACAACTTCTCCGGAGTTGAAATAGTGGTGTTCCGGCACATCGGAACAAAGCAATATTTGTATCTCACCATGGCGTAAAATATAATAATAAATAAAACGTATAAACAATATCCATGGGCGCCAAAAGGAAGGCTTTACATTCCCATGTCATCTATGATTTGGCAGGGGTGACGTCATCACCCCCACTCCCCAGAAAAAACTTTCTTATCAATTCGGCAAAAATTCAATTTTCAAAAAATCATTAAAAATCCATTTTTTATCGCAGGAAAAAAATTCAAACGGCATTGTTTTTAATATTCTCTCCTCTTTCATTTAGTGCAATAAAAAAAAAATGGTCAAGTTACCAATTATTTTTAACTCCCTTAAAGAAGTTATTGTGATACCCTCGACGTCGGGGTTTTAGGGAAGGTTCTTCCAGACTCCGGAGGGTCAAATCGAATATTAATCTATACCGATCTCAACTTTGTCTGTGGTGCCGTCCGGCCGTAGCATTTTTTTTCCGGAACACTTCACGGCCACAGTTTTCAACCGATTTTCACCTAATTTTCTCACAAATTTCTTTAGCCGGTGAACATGAATGTAACGGAGCGATTTTTGAATTACGAAAAAATGCTTGAGATATGTCTGTTTGAAATTTTGGAAAATTCGCTGCGGCCGTTGGTCCGATTTTCACCAAATTTTCACCAATTACTCCTTATATTTTTTACTAACTTTTGGTGTAAAAAATAATCATTTTTTAAACATTAATTATCATTTCTGTAGGGAGAAATTTCATACTTCCGCGCCTTACGAGAGGGACCTCTTTTGGGCAAAAATCCCATTATTTCTACTTGGATACTTAGCAAAATTTACCAAAAAAACTTAGAAAATTTTTTGAAAAAAATACTTCCCCTAGTGGTGATAAACCATCCCACAATTTATACTTTCCCCTCCCTTATATATACTTCCCCCTCCGTTATACTTCCCCACCGTTATACTTCCCCCTCCTATATTGTTTCTTCTCTTTAAGGATGTTCCCGTCGGGGCCAGCTCCAGACTAGTACTTTTTTCAATTCCAAAAATTTAAGGGTTTTCGGCCTAAGTGTTGTAAATTGTTTTATAACAATTTACGTATTTCTAGATTTTATGAATAGGTACTCTAGAGTTTTTACGTCTTTTAAGCTAATTAATTATTGTTAAAGTATCTTCGAGATCGGCTTTTTTGATTTTTTTTTTGCGCCACCCAGGGATTAAAATCTGCAAAAAAATATCTAAGTTGACGTTTAGCCAAAAGTTAGAGAAATGCGTACTTCGTTTACGTCATGTTTCGAGCCAAATATTCAGTTGTAAATCAATCTTGTAATAATTACCCCATAAATCGTGATGGATTAAAGGGTCGAGAGTATTTTTTAAAGAACATAATCTTTGTGGTCGGCAGCGTCCTTGATCTATATTTATTTAACGAGTGCAAAAAAAAATTTAAATTTTAAGACTTATTTTTTTAAATCAATAGAAATTTTTTTCCCAGGGACTTCAAAATCACCCCTCATTTAAAAAAACTTTTTTTTTCTTTTTTTAAACTGTAGTTTTCGGTGAAAAAGTAGACAAAAAGGCCTTTTTTAAAGGGAGGTCAAAGGGAAGATATCAAGGATTCTCACATGAGGTCAGGACAGATGTGACCGAAGATCCTCCCCTCTTTCAGCCTCTAATCACTCGGATTCACCTGAATTTTTTTTTACTCTCTTTCCCTTTTTTTAAGCATTCTCACGCTCTTCTGCTTTATTGCAACGTTAGATTTTTTTTTTGTAAGTCCTTATAAAAAAGCGGTTATTAAAAAATTGGTTTAATTGACGTAAAATGGTATATTGCGTGATGCATGGCGTTTAAACTGTCATCAAAAGCCATTAAACCGACCGTCTTGTTGTTGCCCGTGTTTTCGTTTTCACACGGAAGGATTAAAATAATCGATAATAAATTTTTCTTTTATTATTTGTCGAAAAACGATAAGGCGCTGATTATTTTAATAAAATTAGTGCGCTCGTTTTTAGGCTCTCGTTTTATGATTCTTTGTATTTTAGGAGGCCTTTCGGTTGAAGCAAAATTCTTGGAAATCTCACAATATCACCAAGGGGAGCTCTGAAAACCTCTGAAAATTTTTGAGCCATGAAATCTGAGGGATAAATTATTCTTGCATTGGTTTCGAGGGGGAAAAAAATTATCCTTTTGAATTGCAATAACACCAGAAATTGGGGGGAAAAACTGGTGTTTGGGCTTTTCCTTTATTACAGGATTTCGGGTGCTTTTGACCCTTGAGGGGGGGGGGGATCTCACAAAACCACCAAGGGGAGCTCTGAAAACTCTGGAAATTTTTTTTATCCATGAAATCTGAAGGACAAATTATTTAACTTGCATTGGTTTCGAGAGGAAAAAAATTATCCTTTTGAATTGTAACAACACCAGAATTAAGGGGAAAACTGGTGTTTGGGCTTTTCCTTCATTACAGAATTTCGGGTGATTTGGACCCGTGAGGGGGGGGGGGGGAGATCTCAAAACCACCAAGGGGAGCTCTGAAAACTCTCAACTTTTTTTTAGCCATGAAATCTGAGGGATAAGTTATCTAACTTTTTTTTTACCAATCACCTACTAAAAATTAAGGCGTTTTTTTTTTTCGCTCTGTCGGTTAATGTCCTTTTTGCCAAGTTTTCGGGCCTGAAAACACCCTTTTTCAACAGATTTTTTAGCGTTTGTCTCTGTCAAAAAACTCTGGTGAATACTAACTAAAACATCCTTTTTATTCAGTTATAGAGCGTTTTCTTCGTCATCCCCCCCCCCCCCCCCCGATAAACACCAATTTCAGGCGCTTTTTGCATAACTCCTCAAAATTTGACCCACCCAAAACCTTAACATTTTTTTCGCCATTTCATCTCTTTTGAAAGAGAAAACCCCTTTTTGTCAGATTCTCTGTAGGTTTTCTCAATTTTTGGAGTTTCTGGGTGTTTTTGGGCGTTTTTAGTGTCCACCCTCAAAATTTGTGAGGGGAGATGAGCCAGGGTTTGCCTCTCAATTTAAACTCGTCCGCCAGGAAAATTGCGTAAATACGCCATTGCCAACTTATTTTTATTCCAAACAGTTTTCTGTTTTTAGCCATTTTTAAGAGGCAAAAATTTAAACTCATGTTGGGAAATTTTTAGACTAAAAATCAGCTTTTTGTTGGCTCTGTCAATGACCCATTAGGAAGAAGGAAGCGAAAATTAAGTTCGTGTAAAGGCGGTGGGAAACACGTTGGTAGTTGAAAACGTTACCGTTTGGGGGTGGTCGGTCCCGCCGCCCCTTTAGAAATTTTCCCCGATCTTTGCTTAGTGGGAGCCGTGTGCCGTCCGGATTCTCGACGTATTTTTCTCCCCCTGGCAGCCGATTACGAGCACGAAGCCCGAAGCCCGAAGCACCCCACCACCATTGAGCTCCTTTCTCCCTAATATTTTTTTTTTTATCAAACCTCCCTCCTCCCCTCTTCTTGCTCACGACCGCTAGCGAATCTCCCCACCTCCACCGGCGGCCCAGTTCACTCCGGCCCACCGATTAAACAACATCTTAGTGACCCCCCTCGTTTCTGTGTTTTCAATTTTTATTACAAGTGCCTACTATTACACGGATTAAAACCCCATCACCTAGTTCTCAAAAATCAAAAAGGTAAATTTTAAAAAATTATCAATTAAAAAAATTTAAATTTTTAAAAGTAATCATTCATTTTTTTTAAATAAAAAATAAAACACATTTTTTTAATCTATAAGAATTTTTTATTTAAATTTTTATCATTTTTTAAAGCTGTAGAAAGAGGGGTTTATGTGGCGGGGTATTGATCCTCCCCCTGGTGTACAACCCTTGCAGAAAACATCCGCCACCCCCTTCTCGGCCGCCTCCCCTCGAAACTCTCATTAACCTACTCTCCTCCACGGATAAAGTGTCAAAGATCAATTTTTACGCGAAAGTTATTCACTCTTCCTCATTTTACCGAAGCCCCGCGAAAAACCGTCCGGAATGTAGCCAAAGACAGAAGACCGAAATTCGCGATTGGGTCAAGGACCCACGCCCCCGCGTTCTGCCACACTTTACAGAGAAACTTCTAATTTTCTCTCTCAATCTAATATTTTTTATTATTCATTGAAAATCAATCATTTTATTTATTCTCCTTCACTAACCAGAAAAATCCTTTTTTTCCCCTGAAGATTTCCAAAATTTTAAAGAGATCTATTATTTTTCTATTCCATTATTAGCATACAATGAGGTAATAAGTCATCATGCGTGAATCGCTTTGTTGTCTAGGTCAGAGCGTAGGATTTTCGTTCTCATGGAGGGATTTCCCTCGGAAATTTTATGGATCGGAATCAATTCTGTAGTTTTCCGTCTTCGTTTCTTAAAATAGAGACGGGTTTATTCGTTGAGGGGTTTCGGAACAAACGAAAACCACATGTTGGGCGAGGCAGGGGGCAACGTACCGTGTCTTGAACATCACGCGAAAAAAGAACCTTTCGTTTTTTCTTCTTGGAGTACAAAAAGGTCTGCTCCGTCGGTAACGTCCTCAAAGTAAGGCAATTTTCAAGTTTTTCATCACTACTAAAACTATTTCATTTTAAAGTAGAGAAAATGAAAGTCTTCGCCCAGCGAGGCCTCATGGAACGGGCGAAAACAGCCCTGATTTCTCCCTGCTATCAAAAAATAACTTCTTTGAAAAATTTTAAGTTTCGAAAAGCTCATAAAGTTTTTAAGATTTATCTTAGATTCTGAGAAAGTCGGGTGAAAATTGAGGTCGTGAAGTGTTCCGAAGGCGAAGGACTGACGGCTGGCACCACTGACAACCTTGGTGATGGTCAGTTTTTAAAAGAAGTTATTGTGATACCCTTTTTGAATTTAGAAAAAATTGTGGAGATATGTCTGTTTGAAATTTTAGCTGAGAACCGTTGCGTTGGTCCGATTTTCACCAATTACTCCTTATATTTTTTAAGAATTTTCGGTGAAAAAAAATTATAATTTTTTTAAACATTATTATTATCATTTTAGTAGGGAGAAATTTCACTCTTCCACCCGCTACGAGAGGGACCGCCCTTGGGCAAAAATTCCATTATTTTTACCTTGATACTTAAAAAAATTTTCGAAAAAAAAACTTGGAAAATTTTTTGGAAAAAGTAAAAACTTCCCCTTCCGCTATACTTTCTCCTCCGTTATACCTCCCCCTCCGTTGTACTTCCCCTCCCTTATACTCCCCCCCCCCCCTATAATGTTACTTCTCTTTAAGTAAGTTTTGGTTGGAAGCTCTTCAAACTAGTACTTTCTACAGCGTTCAGTTGAACCTTTTCCTAAGACCGCGACGTTGAGGGTATTACAATAATTTTCTTAGAGAACGTCAAAAAGCAAATTAAACTCAATTTTTCTTTAAAAATTTGAGAAAAATAAAAATCGAAATTCCTTCAACTAAAGGGATAAAGACGCCTTTTTGTCATGATCGGGTCATAGAGACCCTGTAGGCTCAAAACGACCCAAATTTTTAAATTTTTCTTAACTCATTATTATTTTTTATTAATATTTTGCAGAAAAATAGGTCGATCTATTTCCTAAATGAGGAAACTGTCTTTTTCGGTCCACTAGTTTTTAAGAATCTGATTACAATAAAGGATTATAGCTTTTCCTTTGTTTTACCGCATTTTATTTGCTTCATATGATAGAAAAATATGGGTAGAAAAATGGGGTCTCTAAGACCCAATCTGTTTATCTGTCCAGTAGGTCTTGAGAATTCGCGTTGTGTTCTATTTACTGCACTGTAACTGTGATACTCTCGACAGATGGTTTTTGAAATGGGTCCTCTTGTAGAGTCAAATCGATTTTAGGAAGTTTACTGCGAGTCTATTCAGTTTCAGAAAAACCGCAGGGCCCCCATTTTAAACAGATTTTTATTCCACTTTTACCACCAAAAAGTGCGGATATCCCTCTCTTTTAGAAAAGAGGAGATTTAAAAGAATTTTTTAAAAATAAATTTTTATGGTACCCGAACAAAAGTCCATTACCGTGATAAAATGAAGGCAATTGTTGCCCTCCCGGGATTGTCCGGACTCCTCTTCCCATAGAAATGTTAATTTCTTCTTATTGTCTGCACGGGCTTCCTCTATTGTCTTCCACCTCACTCTCTCTCTCGCCGCGTATTTGTCTAGCTTTCATTGTCCTGGTTTCCCTCACTCAGACAAGAGAGGACAGAAGGTGTCACTAGAAGCTGCTCCTGTATCTCATTCACCTTTTTTTCTCCTCTCCTCTCCCTCTTTTATAAAATGAACATGTCAAAACTATCAATAGACAAATCACGCTTTTCTTTTTTATGACAGATGTCCTTTTTTAACTAGCTGCGATTGTAGGTCTAAAGGATTTTTCATAAATAATCATAGGAGAACTCGCGCATTTTCAGAAGGTTGTCGCCCTCAGTGCGAAATTCCCGGTTTTCCCACCGTTTACCTATCTTGCTATCTATAACTACCTCATAATTAGGCATCATTCAAAAAAGAAAAAATTCATTTACAAAGTAGGAAAAACGACGGCTTTTAAGTATTGCGTCAAGGGGAGTTTTTTTTTCTAAGGACACCTTCTCTACCTGCGAGAACAAAGGGGCTGACCGTTCTATTCGAACTGTCCAAATATTGACCGAAAGCTGTGGCTTATTGACAAGCCCATAATTGACTTATTGACTTAATTTTTTTTCAGCAAACACATTTAGTTCCACGACGACCTGAACACAAAAAAGTGGTCCCAAATAAGGATGTAGGTGGCAGTTGTATGTAGGTAGCAGTCGGCAGTACCTATGGTAATGTAAATGGCTTAGAAATCATGTAGGTGGCATTGGTATAACCATGTTGGTGGCAGTGACATAACTGTGTTGGTGGCATTGGCATAACCATGACAGTGGCATTGGCATAACCATAACCGTGCTATGGCATTGGCCGGATGTCACCATGACAGTGTCATGGCATTGACATAACCACGACAGTGTCATGGCATTGGCATAACCACGACAGTGCCATGGCATTGGCATTACCATGACATTGGCATTACCATGACAGGGCCACCACGGTAGCATTGGCATAACGACGACAGTGACTGTGGTATAACGACGACAGTGACTGTGGCATAACGACGACAGTGACTGTGGCATAACGACGACAGTGACTGTGGCATAACGACGACAGTGACTGTGGCATAACCACGACAGTGGCTGTGGCATAACCAGTAACCATGTAGGTTGGAAATCATGTAATAGGTTCAGCAGTTACGGAGTTTTTTATTTTCGATATGGTCGATTGTCCAAATTGTAAATCCTAGCTTTCACGAGTGTTTGTTTAAAATTTGTTTGAAGAGATCGAAACGTGTGGGCGATGGAAATGACATTTGAACCATAATTTATCAACTCATTTAGTTTCGGGGAAAAAAAATATCCGTTATTTTTTTCACACCGTTCCGATCCGATAATTTAAAAGAAAAAAAAGGTGTCACCGAGGGGTGTGCAACAAAAAATAACCGATTCATACCTTTTATTTCCATTCTTCTCGACTTCAATAAAAAAGATAGGTGCGGAAAGAAGGCGAGGGAGTGGCTCAGTCCAGACAGGGTGGGTTTGCAGGGATGTTGAGTGAAGAGGGAAAAAAAAACCGCCTCAAGGCCGGCATATTCTCAGGGTCAGGTATAAAAAAAAGAATAAAAAAAACTGGAAATAAAAAAAGCGCAGGGGTGCTATCTTAGCAGGGGTGGATCGGTAGTAAATGGCCTGTGAACTGGATTTCTTAAAACCCTCTTTTTTTCTTTTCTTAAAAAACGGGGGTGATTGTTAATATTTTACCTAACCATTTGTCGTCCCGAAGTGTGTCAGTGGACCGTTAATTTCCCAGATCGAAGTCGTTCCCTTTTTGAGTTATAAATTAAATCAGTACCTTCCGTTTTTTTATTATAAACTTCCTTTTATTCGATTCTCCCCTACTTTTTTGTTTGTTTTTTTAAATCGCTGGAACCCTCGGATATTGGGTTTTTTAAAGGAAAGCCTACCGTGAGAAAGTTCACTTGGGGTGGTAGTCAGATGTCCCTTGACGATTCAACCAATATTTTTACCTAAAATCTGATGAAAAATGTTTTTTAACTATTGGCTCTTTTTACACGAGTAGCTCTTCTTCCACTATAATTTTAAATTTCTCGAAAAGAAGTTATTGTATTACCCTTTATATCTAATTTTTGGGAAAGATCGTCCGGAGGTTGGGGGAAATTGATAAGCGATAGCGATATTAGGTTGTCTGGTCCCGGGACGCCTTTGTGTTCCGGTAACCCGAGGATTTTCATAGAATCTTTCTTTAGTTCCCTCTAGAAACTGTAATTTTTTCGAAATTTTTAAAATTTGCGTAGATCCTTGTTTCCTTTTTTTTATACTAGAAAAAAAAATTTAAACAAAAATCTTAGTCAGCTGATTTTAATGAAAAGAATCGGAAGTCCCAAAAAAATTGAAATCCATATTTTGATTGGTCAAAATGCTTCTTTTTAATGGTGAATCAGATTTTTTTCCCTACTTTTTCCCCTCCGCTGATGGACACCAAAAAAAGAGGGTGAAAAAAAAATCTAAAAGCTTAACGAAGGACCCCCCTCTGTTTTATTTGATATGGGCGGATCCGATGAAATTTAATACGGCCAATCCAAAAAGGGCGCGTACGTGAATGAAAAGAGGGTGACTCCAGGAAACTGACCGAACGTTGCAATCGATCCTCGGCGGGAGGAAAAAAAAAATAAAAGTAGTCGTGTGTATCACGGGTTTTTGAGAACTCGAGGGTATCACCGACGAACTTCTCGCTGTGCGTGATTCAATCAAACGGCGGGTTGCGTGGGCAGACGGCTGATAGGCGACAAAACAGCAATTCGAGTGGCAAAGAGGCCTTTCTCACGATCCACTCACGATTTCATTTCCGTTCTTTACTACTACGATTACTATTTCCCTTTTTAAAAAAGCGTTCGATTAAGATAAATCCGCCTGAACCCCAAACGTGGCAATTTTAGACAATTTTAAATTTTTTTTCTATTGCTACTGAAGTGGAAGTCTGAAAATCAGTTTATATTGGCACATAGCTGTAATTTTTGAGTTGAAATTCGTGAAACAAGTATTATTGTAGTGCCCTCTGTGTTCGGTTTCGAGGAAAGTAGTCTCGAGGAGTCGCGCTTTTTGACGTTGTCTACGTTTAAAATGTTTATTTTATTATTTTTTTGTTTCTTAAATACTTACAAAAATTTTTTTTTCTGTTTCAGACTATAAGAATGGAAGAAATTTTATATGGTAAGAATTTTTCTTTTTTTAACCCCACATTGTTAGCGCGTTTTGGAGTTTTTATTTTAAAAATAATGTAATATTTTATTGAATATTAAGGCGGATTGTACCTCTAGGAGGTTTTGTTTCAAATCTATTAGATCGCAGCACTTTCGCCCCTGAAGTTACCATGTCTAAAATCATCGGATTTTTTTTACAAAAGCTCATTTGGGAACTGGTTTTTGGAAAGTGGACTTCTTCGGGTGTCTCACGACGCGTTTCGGCTTAAAAATGCCTCGTCAGGTGAGTTATGCCCTCCATCACAATCATTTCTATCTTTTCACTGTGCCTCTATCTCCGAGAGATTCAGTGGATACAGCGGGAAAGCGGAAACTCGTCTCCCGGAAGCTCACCGCGAAGGCACAGTGAAAAGATAGAAATGATGTGATAGATGGTATAGCTCACCTGACGAGGCTTTTTAAGCCGAAACGCGTCGTGAGGTACTCGTTATCGCAGTCATTTCTTCCTCCATTATTGGTTAAAGGCCTTCTCTTTCTGTCTTGTTTGAATTTTGATGTCTAATCCGCCTTCAAAGGCAAAATTACGTTGTCTTATCCTTATTTAAATGATTTCCGCCTAAAAAAAAGTATTAAATGCTTTTTTTTACCCTTCCAGCTAATATAAACAGAGGGTCGAGAACCCCTTTTCTATCGTGACACGTTTGTCCGCAAAGGGGTGGATAAAAAAAAACGTTATTGGTTTATAATTGAAGACGAGACGAAAGGGAGAATCAGGTTCCAAAAAAATGTTTGAAAAGGATTTTTTTTACCCAATATTCAAAAGCCAAAATGTGTAGTTTTTAGATTTTTTATTTGAAAAAAGTTCCCACGGTTTCCTAAAAAGGTGTCTTTATATAAGGGAAGTCTTAAGGGATGATCTTTTTTTAAAAAAAGGGAGATAAAATATTATGCAGATGTCTTGTCTCGTTTTTTTCTTTCTTTTTTTGAAAAAACCACCCTAAAGTGATATAGGCGCTGATGAGGTCTCCCTTTCGTGACCCTCTTGTCTACTCTTTTATTTCCGTTACTTCGCCCTTTTTTTCTTCTCCCCCACCCCATTTTTCCTCGCTTCCTAAAAACGGAGGGTGAGATTGAAAAAAAAAATTGTAACTTCTATTTTTTTTTGGTTAAATTAGGTTGAGAAAATGCGATGGGAAAAACACTGTCCTCCCCAAAGTGATCGAGCCCCGACTGGACAACTTTTCTTTTTCTTTTTTTAACTTCTTCCAACGTCTCCCAAATATCAAGGTCGCATATTCAGACAGACCACGTAATCGGCCCGTCTGGAAATTCGGTCTTTGGGGACTTAATAAATCGTGATCTTGATAAATTCGCTTTTTTTTTCGTACAAAAAATATCGAGGAATGTGGATTTTGAGGAAAAATATAGACTTCTGGTTAAATACCCAACACCGTAGACTTTGTTTTTATATCCTTGAACATTGGTTTGGGGTCTAACAAGACCCCACAGGAGGGCAGCCGTTCTTTCTCCGAGACAAGGTTATTGTTAACAGTCGATTTTCAGACCCAGGATCACTTTTTTAGTCTTTGCCTGTGGCAGACTCGCTTCTAGGACTGTAGCTCCGATTTCCGGGCGAGTGTATTGGATAAATCGTAGAAATCACTCCAAAGGTGGTTTTCTGCAAAAGCTGCGGGTGAAAAAAATGTTAATTGCCCGAAAATCCGGCGAAACTGGTTTTCCTTGGAAGTTTTGCTCAAAATCGTATTTTACTGCAGGAAGAACGAGAAAACTGTTGTTTTTACACGGATTTAAGACCGTTGAAAGCGCCCTAAAACCAAGGTTGTTCCTTCAGGTATGATGATGGTTTTCTCTGAGGCGAGTGTATACGTGTCGACATAATGCAGTTCGCCATAATGCACTTAAAATAGCAGAAATCGCGAGTTAGCGTTCACCATAAAAAAAATCTGCAACTCAACATAAAGAAAATAGTCGAAAACGTTCATCATAATGCATTTGAACATAATACACTATAAAGAAGAGATTTAACCCTTGTCGTTTTGACATAAAATTTGTCATTTCAACATGCAGTTGAACATAAAAGAACTTTTCGCCACAAAACTGTTTCTGTCGTTTGGGCATAATACATCTCACCATAAACTATGGATAGCTAAAGAGCAAGCCTATTTTCGCCGTTTAAAACGCGATTATGGCGTAACGACAAAACCTTAAAAATTGACATTTCACCATATAATGCAATTCGCACATCCTCGTGAGAGGAAAAAAATTTACCCCCTTGTGTCTTAAAACGAGCTGCCTGCTTGCTTTTCCTAGTTTATGGTGTGCTTTGTGTCGAGTTTCAAGGTTTTTGTCGTTTCGCCATAATCGCGTTTTTAACGACGAAACTAGGCTTGCTCTTTCGCTGTCCCTAGTTTATGGTGAGATGTATTATGCCCAAACGACAGAAACATTTTTATGGCGAAACAACAAGTTTAAAGAGAGAGGTAACTTGCATTTTTTCTCATGTCGCATTTATTGGAAAAGTCGTTTATGGCGAAACGCTTCATGTTGAAATGCATTATGCTCAAAAATTTTGAACTTTTGAGAGCTTTTATGTTCAATTGCATTATGGTGAACTTCAGATTTTTTATGTTCAACTGCTTTAGAGTGAAATGCGTTTTGTTGAACGGTGTTCTCCCCTCTGAGGCCATTGCTGTCAATGTACGAGTACTTCGTCTTAAGAGGTTTCATTACTTATAGTCACAGCAAACCTAATCTTGGATTTAAGTATAAATGTTTTGACTTAAAGAGTATTATAATGTTAAAATAAATTATAAAATAACAGAGATTAGACTGAAAGGTAGATTAATTATGAAAGAAGATAATCGTGATGCATGGTGGGTGTAGACCGTTGTCGGGCGAAAAAAAAAGGGAATGACCTTCGTCTGACCTTAAGACAGTTGTGTCTGGAGTTTGGAACAATTTGGGTTGGTTGGACTAAAATTAGCGAAGTCTGCTCCCTGAAGGTCGTCCTGTCTGAGTCGAAAAGCGCCAATCGGCGGGGGTAGCCTCTTCGGGATTCCTGGGCTGTTGCACCCTTCGACTGCAAGTGGGAGAGGGCCCTGAGGCACAAAAAAAGAACAAGAGAATCCAGATGCGTAAAGACAGGTATCAAAAACTTGTTTTATCATTGCTAACTTGGGGATTTCTAAATTGCAACCTTCTCCCACTTTTTGGCTCTCTAAAACGTCCTTTTTGCCACTATCCTGAAACGACAAACAATCGGAAATTAAAATCTTAACCTTTTCTCCATATAAATTAGCGAACCCACAATTGTTTCTGAAGAGCGGTTGGGTCTCCGTGTCCGGGCCGTTCACCGCGGACTCAAGACTCCCGGCCAATGACTCGTACAAGACAGATTTGGCAAGCCTAATTACAACATGGGTGCGAAATCCTTCCACGCTCTTGCCCCTTTTTAAGAATCATACTTTTTTTGCGCGCGCCTTCCCGCTCAAATTACACACTCTTTTCATTCTTTCGGCTCCGTTTCACTCAGATAACGTCTCATTTCGATATCAATTTTCTTTTCTTTTTAAATATTCGACTACATTGTAGCCAATTTAAATATCGTGTTTCAGCGGTTTCTAAACGCCATTATTAAAAAACGCCTTGAGGAAAAAGAAACATCAGTTTGATATCTAGACGTTATAATTATATTTGATTGCCTACACAATTTTATTAATTTGTCTCATTCTTATTCGTACTTTTTGAACAAAAATTTCTAATCAAGAGAATGTCATCTGGGCGCGGCACTTAGTTCTTATTAACTTTCAGAAAAATCCTCAAAATGCTACAGAAACCGTAAAATTTCCCGCCCTAGAGAGGTAAAGATTCCAGTTTTTCTCTATTTAGAAATGAAATATCGTTCCATTTTTTCGTCTGGAAGTCTTTTCTTTTTATAATTATTATTAATGTGAGGTCCATTTGTTTGGAGAATGGTTTTTTAAAGACGAAAATTTAAAAGTAATTTGCGAATCGTGTCATGCGAGAACCATTATCAAAGGAAGTTAAAAATCAGCGGGCTAAATCCAATGAGGCCACTAGGTGGAAAACGTGGCCAATTATCCTTTTGTTTACGTCTCAAAACGCTTGTTTATTAGTTGTTCTTTTTTTGTAGATCTTGGTTGAAAATCTTGTAGAAAACCCAGATTGTGGAAAATTTTTTTGAAAATAAATGAAGGAAACTAGACTAAGGTCAGAATGTACTGTCTTGGCTGAAAACGTTTTCGCGAAGAAAAAAATCCATTTGTGCTCGTGTACCAAAGTGATCAAAGTGGGGCCTCTGACCCGTAGGAACCCTCCGACCTCCTGGAAATGGAAGAATGTTCGCCTCCGTCATTTTCCTCCGTCACGCTCTCGTGCTTTTCGCTTTGTTTGCCTCCCCGCAACCCGTTTCGATCCCGCGTAAATATGCCCGGAGACTCGTTAAAACCGGCAAACAAGAAGCTTATGTACTCTAGATAAGTGTAAACTTAATTTTCTGACGGTATTCATGCGATTTATTGCGTCCACAGCTGCATCTCCCAAATCGCCGAATCTAGATACTTTCAGAATAGTTTGTTATCCCTTAATTTTCGCTGTGCAGGTAGAATTTTTTTACCTTGAAAAAAAAAATCGACGTGTCAGGTTGCCAGGAAATGGCAACTCCCTCCGATGATTAATGACTCAAATATTATAACGATGTAATTAATTATCTACTAAATAAAGAAAATTGCCAATATCCTAATTGAGAGGGTGTGCTCTGCTTGTTTTAGTTTTTGTCTATTTTTTAATTTTTTTGTTGTAGTAACGGATGTTGTCCTGCTGGGTTTAATGTGCGGGGGCATCTCTCAATTGAGAACATTTGCTCTGAGGTCACAATTACTGTCCCATGGGCAATACTGGATAATTAATAATTGTCTTCAGTACGTCAACCCCGTCTTTTCCTGATGTTCTAGGATGTCCACAATGAGCAATTTTCTTGTTTAAAAAGGCATTTTTTATAAATAATTTTAGATGTTTTGAGTGGTGAAAAAAAATAGTTGGAAAAAAAACCCGTCCTCGAGTGCGGATTTTGAAGGGGTTCGGCGGGCAGATGTACGTCCACCCTCGTGGGCTTATTATGCTATCCTCCCATTGACAAAAAAGAAAGAAAGAAAAGAGTAAAAAAAAAAGTGCGGAGACAAAATGGGGGAAAAAACGAGGGGGAGAGGCGCACCCCTGTGGAAATTTATTTTTGTATTTTTGTTAATACCGTTGTTTGAGGGAGGGAACTATTTATCACCTTGGAAAAAAAAATGTGTAGGGTCGTAAACTAGAGGGGTAATTTATAAAAAGTTGGGGGTTTGACCCACTTCCGGCAACATGACTTCCTTATTTTACTTCCGAAAATATTCCCTTTTGCTAGTACTAAAACTACAAATAAGATGATTTTGAAGAGTAAAATCCGATCAGCTGGATGCAATAGATTCATGAAAGTCAGGATATTTGAATTCGATGGAGGAAGAAAGTATTTGCCCATAGGCCATCGAGTTCTATTTAATGCAAGGAGTATTTCGTCGCGCTAGTTCTAACACCGGACAAGTCATTTTTCCAAGGTTTTCAGGAGAGCTAAAAGTACGGATGAATTTCTCATTGGAATCAATGCATCACCTGTTGGCTAAATCGTGAACTACGCGTTTTCTGTTGGTAATAGGGTTGAACTGCCAACGCAATTCGATCCACCACAAAATTTACCATCAGAGACAATGCCTAACTAAAAATTGATAAAAAAAATGACTTATCCGGTGTTAGAACTAACGCGACGAATTTTGATAAAAAAAAATTGGAAAAGATAGAAGGGTTCCAGAATACTCTGGCAACGGACGGCTGATAGACACCTCGTGATTGGTCAAGAATCCCCCTTTGGTGTCTGGAAGACTCCCAAAAACCGTACATGGAGAGTAATACAATAGCGCGTATTTGAGGAAGACACATTAGCTGGGGTTCCAGAAGACTCCGGCGGCGGACACCTCCTGATTGGTCAAGAATTCCCCTTTGGTGTCTGGAAGACTCCCAAAAACCGTACATCGAGAGTAATACAATAGCGCGTATTTGAGGAAGACACATTAGCTGGGTTTCCAGAAGACTCCGGCGGCGGACACCTCGTGATTGGTCAAGAATCCACCTTTGATGTCTGGAAGTCTCCCAAAAATCGTACATGGAGAGTAATACAATAACGCGTCTTTGAGGAAGACACATTAGCTGGGGTTCCAGAAGACTCCGGCGACGGACGGCTGACACCTCGTGATTGGTCAAGAATCCACCTTTGATGTCTGGAAGTCTCCCAAAAATCGTACATGGAGAGTAATACAATAACGCGTCTTTGAGGAAGACACATTAGCTGGGGTTTCAGAAGACTCCGGCGACGGACGGCTGACACCTCGTGATTGGTCAAGAATCCACCTTTGATGTCTGGAAGTCTCCCAAAAACCGTACATGGAGAGTAATACAATAACTTTGAGGAAGACACAGTTTTTTCCTAGTTGCCCTAGTTTGGAATAAGTTTCACAACTGAAGCTTTTGAATTGGTAACTTGACCATTTTTTTTTATTGCACTAAATGAAAGAGGAGAGAATATTAAAAACAATGCCGTTTGAATTTTTTTCCTGCGATAAAAAATGGATTTTTAATGATTTTTTGAAAATTGAATTTTTGCCGAATTGATAAGAAAGTTTTTTCTGGGGAGTGGGGTGATGACGTCACCCCTGCCAAATCATAGATGACATGGGAATGTAAAGCCTTCCTTTTGGCGCCCATGGATATTGTTTATACGTTTTATTTATTATTATATTTTACGCCATGGTGAGATACAAATATTGCTTTGTTCCGATGTGCCGGAACACCACTATTTCAACTCCGGAGAAGTTGTTTATTACGGTAAGCTGTTATTAAATACCTAATATGTACATTTTGTCCTTGTCAATTTTTCATTTTGTTACTTATAATTTTCTAAGGTTCCACAAGATCGTAATACTGCTAAAAAATGGTTCAGTGCTGTAAGACGGGATACTACGTCTCAACCTTTGCCTTACAAATCGGTTTTTTTTTGTTGTGAAGACCATTTTGATGTAAGAAGGCGTGATGTTTTGCAAGAAATGATTTAAATATTACTTACTTACATCAATGTTCTAACATTTTAGTAATAAGTGATATAAGAAGGTATAAAATAAGTAAGTATACCTAAACTCAAACCTAGGCACTTCTTTTATAACTTCATAAAATTATTACACTTAACTGAACCTAACCTAGTTGTTTAATTTTTCCTTATTTCTTTAAAAAAAAAAATGAAAATAAACTTTAAGGAACATCATGACTTTCTTTGAGAAGAACGTAACTATTAAATTTTAATGGATAAATTTTAAAAACAAACTTTCAAACAAAGAAGCACTTACTTTTCTATTTTTGCCCCTTGGCCCCCGGAGTAAACGCAATTTATAAATTCGAAAACGGCGAATTCGGACAAAGACGGCAAATTATCTGAAGACGCAATCACAAATCCTTCGCGTACCATGTTTATTTGAATAAAGAGTCCAAAAAAACTACTAATATTAAGTTTCTTCACTGCTTCAAGCACGGGAGGAACCAAAACCAGTAGAACGCTCGGCAGGGGTGACGTCACGTCCCCGCACCGCCCATCGGACATTTCTTATCACTAGCCAAATTTCAAAAATTCATTAAAAATCCATTTTTCAACGTAGGAAAAAAATTCAAACGGCATTGTTTCTTATTTTTTCCCCTCTTTAATTTTATATAAAACTTATGGGGAAAATTTTTCTAAGGAAAGTTCCTAATTGTGGCAATTTCGGAGGTGTCCATCACAGAGGCTGTTGATCTCGGCCATTGAGGGTAGTAGTTCGGACGTTTTCACCGCATGCGATTTTCCATTCGACGCTCAAGATAACCGCAGAAAAGATCGGGTCGCCAGCGGGTCTCCTCCGATCGTCTAGACTGGAACGGGGTCTACTACCGGGCCTGCAAACATCTCGCCTCTCCTAACAAAATCAATACCTTCCTTTACCTAAGTTCACACTATCGGAACTCTAAAAAAACGGATAGTAGAGTTCCGCGTAGACTCAAACTCGTAGCCAGGTGTTCCATCTTTGTTGTCATTTTTATCCCTCCCTGATGTTAATAGTTCTTTAATTGTACGTCTCCAAGGGGAGCCCACGCCGCGGGACTCTCCCATTTTCCTCCCCTTTCTACACCCCTATCCTAAACTATCATTTTTTAAAATAACAACTCTCAGGAAAAAGTCAATTTAAAATATCTTAATTTTACCATGTTAAATGATGGCTTTGTTCTCTTCCAAATAGGCTTGTGTTGCCGCAAGATCAGACGTTCAATTATTCTTAAGTAGAAGCAATGGAAATGTAATTTATTTTAGTTTTAGGTGTTTCGGCCTAGATGAAGCATAATTATGTGATGATGAATTTTCCATTCTAAAAAGCGATTTCGTAAAAAGTTAGGGGCGAATTCCCGTTCGGATTGGACAAGAGGACCTCGAAAGATTGCAGAAATCCGATGACCCAGACACGCAAGAGGCAAAAAAACGTCCCAAAACCTGTTCTCGAGTCAGGTGTAGGGCCACACTAGCATTTATATTGTGCCTTTTTTTTCTCCTTTTTTTTGGCCCCTCCGAAGGACCCTCCGATGCACTTGTAACCTTTTTCAATGGACAGCAAAAAAAAATTTTGTGGAAAAAAAAATCAGGTGGCGTTCCCCCATGCAAATAATATGTAAACACGTTCCCCAATGAGATCTATGAATGCCTTTTTTTGGAGGGTACCGTCAGGTGCAGACAAAAAATTTTCCCAACCTACGACCCCTAATTATCAGATGGAATCCCCTCCTGTTATACAAAAAGGTCTTGTTATGAACAAAAACAAGTTTGCCAACATAAACTTTCTGTCCAGTTTAAACATGTCGATAGGTGTGAAGGGAGGATTAAGTTGTACATGAAGTTTTAAAAGGTTGTCTGGTGGCGTGCCAAGTCGTATGAATAATATTATTCATATAAATTCTTTTTTCTTTGAAGTTATACACATGTAAAGCAAGCCACGTTCTTTAAAGATTTTTTATAGCAATTTTTCTTGTTTGGCGGGGAGGGGAGGACACCGTCTGGATTATAGACAATGAGCGCTTGGCGGAAGAAGGAGACAAGGTCGCGGAGAAGATTACGACGTTGCCAAATCTACGGAGACGCCTGTGACAACCCCTGGGGTGCTTGCGTGTTTTTTCGTGATTAGTTTGACAGGGGCGGGAGGGGGACCAATTTTGATGCTTTCGTTCAGGTAGTGCTGCTTCACCTCGAATCTTCGGGGTCAGACGTCGGCAATAACCATCTTAAGAGTTTGGCAACAAAATAAGACGAGTTGCCCCTCCATCCGCCCCGTACGCCCTTACACCGCCCCCACTTTTTAACCGTCTGACCGTCTAGACAAGGTTCAACAAACCCGACAGTCCTCCAGACACTACCTATATTTTACTCCAGTCCTTCTTCCCCCTACTCAACGACGCGCTTCGCGGGATTCCATCTGGAGAAGAGAAAAAAAATTTAAAAAAAAAAGGTCCTTCCAACGTCTCATCTCCATACATTACGTCGCTATTCATGATCCTCAAGATCTTCCCTAAAATTCCCCTTTTTCTAAATACTCCATCCAATTTTCTTCTGCTTGGTTAATATGCAAATGTAAATGAAGTTAAAGGTGATTTATAGAAGGAACGAACTTAATATGCATAGCCAGTCTTAAGGTCTTTTTTGAAACAAAAAAAAATGCATCAAATATGCAAATCCAAGTCTTTTGATCCAAAAGATTAATTTATGCCTTACGTCATACCTTTCAATGTCCACTTCAAGTGGTCAATAAGAGCCTCTTGGTGTTAAGTATAAAATAAATTTTCCTCTATTTAAGAGGTTTGAATCCCCGGGCTTTCTTCAATTGTAGCAAAGCAGGGCGCCAACCAACTAATTGGTTGCGGTTTTTTTCCCCTCAAGAAAATGAACCAAAACGACAACTTTTCGGTCATTAGCTGAGGGTTTTTGCTATAAAATCGACCTTAAAAACTTAGGATTCTGCAGGATGTTGTGCTTTGCTTGTTCGGTAATGGCTATGTACATCATTATGTCATTTTTTTCGTATTATTTTTTGTCGTAACAAAAATACAGAAAAAGGCCTGGAAGACCCCTTAAAAAACTGTACATGGAGGGTAATACAACTCTTTGAGAAGACCCTCTTCATTTTTGGATGGATATGAAATAACTTCTCTTTTAGAAATACCGTTTGACTAATTTTTTTGTTTTTTTTTTTGTTTTTCAGATTGTCGGGCGAGAATAATGAAATTGAACAGAAGAAATGAGGGAAAAGGTACTTTACTTTTTGTATTTTTTTTATTTAAATTTTTGTTTTAAAAAATGTGGCTTATTCGTCGCACCCGTAGGTCCGAACTTGTGTTATTTCGAGTCGCAAGTTGGACGCTAAGGGTACGTCGCGTTGGTCCGAGACTTCAGAATCTAAAATAAAACATTTTCTTTTTCCCTTTATTTATATTTTTCTGTTGTAATTCTTTTTTGTTTTTAGACAACGAACTTTCTGGATGGAGGCTACGGTTGGGTTGTGGTGAGGTAGTAGGTTGTATAGTAGTGCACTACATCATTATAGGAGACTGTACAGCCTGCTAACTTTCCACAATTTGATCGCAATCGACGGAGATGCCTGGAAGACGAAAAACCCTCATCAGCGATTTTCTTAGTTTTTTTTTCTTTCTCTCTCTTTTTTTCGCTTCTTCACTCGTTATCGACGTTTTGATGTTATACTGCCGTTCTTATCATTAGAGAGATAAGACACCCGTACAACCCAAATAG
>JACGAQ010002402.1:0-41822 GCA_014119065.1 Orius insidiosus
CTGAGAGACCTACTTAAAGAATCAACCCTCATTTACTGAAAGTCATTAATTAATGACTGCCGACTTTCTGCAAAAAATAAAGAAAAAAAGTTTAAAACTCGCTACTAGACTCAAGTGAGGAAAAGTCGTTTTCACAAGGTAATTTTTTTAAACAAATTAACAACTTTAAAAAAAATTGCCCTCCGTACAATTTATAGCGTTTTCAAGTGGGGCTGCTTGAACTTGCGCCAACGATAATGGCTTAGAATATTTTCAAACGAGGAATTATGCAAATTAACGTTTTTCTAACTACCCTACCTAATTCTAAGGTTAACTTGCCTACAGCTATAAAACGTTAAATAAAATATTTCTCTTGCTCGAAAAACTAAGAAAAGCGCCTGAAAATACTGAAGGAGCCTTTTTGGGTTATGTCCGTTGGACGCAGCTGTGAAGAATTCGCTGATTTTCAATGCACTTTAGGTTTTTGCTTTGTTTTATTTTTAGGCCAAGTCCGCAGAATGGTGGAAGCCCATGACAACAGGTGGCCTCAATTGAACTCCAACTCGAGGGATAAAGCTGAGGAGGCAACTTGTTGAAACCGAGTCCCCACTTTCGATTTGTCCGATATTAGATGATTTAAAAAAAAATTGTCGCCTAATTTTTCTCAAATTTCGAATTCTGCTTGAGGCCCCTATGAAAGCGGAGGGTGTTTTGATCATCGGATCACCGGGCGGGGCCTTTCTCATGAATTTATATGTCATCGCTCCTACCTCTTGGGAGAGGTCTACTACTCGAATACACCCCCTTCACTTTCACCCGACTATAAATAATAAAGTGTGATGTAAAGCGGATTTGATAACTTGGTGGAAGCTACTAAGAGCTTAACAGCCTCCATTTTCCCTCCCCGTTATAGCATTAAAAGGGATTTTTACCTAAAAAAAATTTTTTTACGGAAGCCCTAATTTTGAAAGAATTTTTAGACGCTTAGAACGTTTAAGTTTCAGACTCTTAAGTCGCCTGCCTGGGAGCTCTAAGCCTCTTGTCTCGCTTTTAGACATCCAAGAAGACACTGGATTAGCTTTCCCATGTATACGCGGTTTTACTATTAATCTAATTTACTCTCAAGTTCAAATAACAAATTTTTGTCTTAGAAAAAATTCCATTAAAACTAATTTTCAAACTTGTTTTATTTTTTGCCTGACAAAATTTACAGATTTCAGCGTTAAAGCGATCAAGGTTTATCATAAAAATCGGTCCAGCCGTTCTCGAGATATAAGAGGTTAAAGTAAGACCACTGAATTATAATCTAGTATCTGAATCTAGATTATAATTCAGTGGTAAGACTTCACTAAATCTACAATAGACGCTTTAGAGCTAAAATACTAAAAAACTGTGTGTTTTAGAAGATCAGAAGACTTAATTTTATGAGTGCTCCTTTTAATAAACTTTCCAAAAATAGGTTTATCACAAAAATCGGTCCAGCCGTTCTCGAGATATGAGAGTTTAAAGTAAGACTTCAATAAATCTACGGTTTTCGTTTCTTAAGACGCAAATAACTAAAAAAAGGACTTTATTCCTATATTTTTGTGTTATAAATTAGAGGTAACTCACTCCAAATTCATTATTGGCTGACCGTATACCTGTTGGATTATTTAGTTTGTAGAGTAAACTAATTTCAAAAATAAGACGTATTTTGTGCTAGGAGATCTCAGGGGAAATAATTAGCTCCGCTTTCAATATTGGCTCTCATCCTGGTCTAAGTAAACACAAAGGGTTTATGAAGCGAGAGGAACCTTCGGTTTTAGTTCAACATACACACCAAGTTTATTTAATAGCATTTTATTTTCTGTCTGAAAGATAGGTTTTTGAAGAAAAAACGATAATGACTGCGGCAGTAAAAACTAAAAGGTAAATTTATTTGTTTAACGGTTAATTTTTTGATTGATCGGATCTTATAATTTAACAGTAAACCGAGTAGGAAGAGGAAAAAGAGTGTAAAAAAGTTCGGCCCCCCACTGGGATTCGAACCTACGACCTCAGGGTTTCTAGGACGTTGCTCTAAGAGACTGAACAATGAAAGCAGTTCAATCATATGGGTTCTTACCTCATTTTCTCCATCCTCATTAATACCGTAATGCAAACCAGGAGAGCTCTTTAGCACACGGTAGTAACGAGCATCCCTTAGTGTGGTTAAACTATAAATCCAACTGAGGGAATAATTAGGTAGTGCGGTAATTTAGTTAGAGAAGGGATGGCATTGGAATTGAATCTGGTAGTTATGCTCTGGCTAGGGCAGTGCCAAAGAGCTCCCTGGATTGCATTACGGTAAAAATGAGAGAAGAAAAAAAGCAGGATTGAGCAAGTGAGATAAGAGCCTAGATCGATTGCCTTTGTTCAACGGCTTCCATAGCTTAATCGGTAGAGTAATGAGCTAGACTCACAGGGGTCGTAGGTCCGAATCCCACTGAGGTGGCCGAGCTTTTTCCCTCTTTCTATTTAGATCCTTTAGATTGGTATTGTTATCTGGCTACTACTCAGCTTATGATACTGACGAACCCAATAGGAACACGCGGCATATGGAAAGCATAAATTGTGGGATGAGTGCCACAGAAAAAACAGCACGGAAGAGTTAGGGTAAAAACATATAGCATGTGTTGAATCCAATCCGTTTTTGCTGGGGAATATAAAATTGGTTTTCGGGTTTTCGAAGTTGGAGGGTTGGAAACCTCATAAACTTTCATGCTCCTGCATCGGTGGGGCTATGCGTCAACGTCTGGTCTCTTGCCAACCACCTCTCCCTAGGCACTCCTCTTGTTTCACTATGTTAAATATCAAAAGAGCCCGAAAAACCGTTTTTTTAAATCAATTTGATTTTAAATGTTTACTAATTTTGAATAATTCTTGACATAACACTGTTTGTAATTGCACCTTTCTCAAATTCGCTTGTGTAAGTTGCAAATCCAAAGCTCCTTCGTTGATCAGTGATTTTCCTTTGATCCTCCTAATGAAGCTCAATCCGTATTCATCAACGCACGAACCATAAACCGAACCTTTTGTAAATTTTACCTTTGTTTATCAACTTCCATCAAACCTAAGATAAATCTCGACTAAATATTGCGTGAGGTCCTAATCCTTCTCCGGAAGATTTACGGCGAAAGGGTGAAATTTAGCGTGGAAAATATGTATAAAATTTCTGAATCTAACGTCGGCCTATTTTTTCCTCCCGTCCCCTTTTTTCTTCACGACGAAATAACCTTTTGTTATTAAAAAACAACGTCGCGATAACAATAGAAAAATATTATGCTCCTCAGGATCAGTACGGAAATCTAAAAATGAGGTTCTCCCAGGCAATTTAACTTCAATAGATAAAGGAAATCACGTTTTCGGCTTTATAGAGCAAATAGTAAATCACGCTTGAGATAATATTGATAACGAAGACCCATATCTGTTATATACTGCGGTCGTGAATTTGCAAACTCCCATTCAAGATTCATAATGCCTTGGATGTTTGAAACGATATCGGATTTCAAAGATTGCTAGATTTATACACTTGTTGATGTTTTGTTATTGAGATAATGGCTAAACCGTCAAACGTTTTTAAAAAACATAGCCTATATCGATCAGCGAAAAATACTGTAGTACCCTCGATAGACGGTTTTTGAAAACCCTAAAAATTGTCCTAATTTGCGGGATTTTTTCAAAATATTGTTGTACTCACAAAAGACGTTTTTAAAAACTCTTAAAATGATGGAAGAAGGATTTCTTTAAAAATTAGGAATTTACCATTTTTTCAATACAACATTAAAGAGCAATGTCGGGGATTGGAATATTTTTTTGGTTTAAGGGAGAAGAGGGTAATACTGTAAGTGTCTTCTTAAGGTGCATCCTCTCGCTGTGCGTAGACTTGCTCTTTTCGCTGTGTGTAGAAGTGAAGAAGGTGAAGGCGAATGTGAAGTGTAGAAGGGTACAGCCGCCTTATGTGAGGGGGGCGAGGGCACTCTTCGGATAGAGACCGGTGACTGAGGGTAGTCAGGTCTGTGCTCTCGGTGAAGGTGCGTGAGAGGCGAAAGAGGGCTGGAATTTGAGAAGTGCCAGCAAAGAGGAAGTTCCTGTTCTCTTTTCTCTAAAACTAAGTAATTTGTGTCTAATAAATTTTTGGTGGGTTCGTAAGTTTTTGTGTTCTTGTTCTGAATAAAAGACTGTGAGTAAAGTGAAGAAGTGTTTTATTCCTCGGCCCAACGTCGGAAAACGGCGAGATTTCATAGTTTTCCGGTTTGCATCTACATCCCTTCTTGTAATTCCTTGTCGGGGAACCGACAAGATATAGAAACAATGCTTGAAAAATAGATTTAAATGGATTTTTTAATTTTTAAAATCGGTTAGAAATAAGGACTTTTAGAGGGTGGGTGGGGGAAGCGTGACATCACCGGAGTACCAGATTCATCTTGTGCAACCATCTAGCCCGCTTAACGTTTCCTCGGTTCCCCAACTCTTAAAGGTGGTAATTTTGATTCGATATTCGGCATATAGTTTGGGCAACAACAACTAAGAAGAATTGAATGATATTTCCGATGAAATAAATTACAATAATTGATCTGTCCGAATGATAAAAACGACCGTTTTTCCGTCTAAAAAGATCATTTCAAATATTTCATCTTCCACTCCCGAGTTCTCTTAAGTTATATCTGTAGGCCTATAAGCTTTTACGAGCGCCATTTCCCTAAGATTCTTTGCGGACTCCGGTCCCTTTCCGTCGTAATAGTTCATGGCTGCGCGTTTAATCGCTCTGAAAAATCTGCTGGAGATTGCGGGCTCTATTTTATTGCCGGGGCCACGTTTCGATGAGATAATCGTGTTTGGGAGGGTAAAAAAAAAATGCGTCTAAAAGCAAAACTCTGTTTGGCTCCACAGTTTTTGATGGGGTACCCACGATTGAATAATAATGTTACCCGCTGAATCTAATTTATAAAAGCGGAAATACTTTGTTCTCCAAACTCTTTTATAATACGTCCATACAAAATTTTTTTTAAAAAAGGGGGACAATCCTTAGATACAATATCTTAATCATTTCAAAGTCTAGGAAAAAAAAGTCTTACTATACATAAAAAGGCGAATTCCCGCTGTGAGTGGCTAAAATAGAAAAATTTTATGCTCAAGAGTTTCACTTAGAAAAAACGGGTTGAGGATAGAAGTGACATATTTTCACGTAGATTAGGGATAATGGTGGAAAGCAGGTAAGTGGAGTAAGAAGGAAAGAAAAAAAGGTAAAAGCGACACTCAATCACGTTTAAACTCGAGGAAACAAGAGTTTTACAAAGAAGGGATACGAAGGGTTGGGACAATATATTCTGTTTAACGATTCGACATTCCACTCCCGACCCCATCATCGCTTCCCCGCGAAGCCCATCCGGGGTTTTCATCGGACAAAAATGACAAATTACAACGTAACTTTAAGGACTTTTCACGTTAGCGGGTTTATAAAAAAAAAAAGAAAGGAGAAAAAAAAGTTTGATTTACGAGCAACTGTGGAGTTAAAGAATCAAGATGTTACGAAATCGGAAATCACTTTTATAATAAATCAGATGTCAAAAAAATACATCTTAATGCGAAAATAACGCTATCGCCTTTACATTCTTTGTAATAAATCAAAGAAACCCTCAGGGTATTTGAAGGAACTATCGTAGAAATCATCTTAAAGTAAAGTAAAGTAAGGCGGATAGTGACAAGAATTTATGAAGAGGCCCACCCAGGAAGTGTGACGTCATTAAAATACACAGGGTTTCCTCAGATGGCAGCCTTGGTGTGCCTTTAAACCTATTTTCACCAAATAATCGTTTTCTGATTGTCAAGGATCTCAAGAGACCGTTTTTTTTAAATCAAGGGTAGGTATCTCAATACTTTCGAAATTGAGTTAGGTATGTTATCTAAATTAGATTCGGTTTAGGCAAAACTAAGTACAACACCACCATGGATTTTTGTATCACCGAGTTTTCAGATCGTTTCGATTTAATACGCCCGAAAGACAAAAAAAAAAGGCAATGAAAAAACCCATTTAGATCCGTTGACTATTTTGCCGTCCATATGAACCCCTTGAATACAGGAATAACAAAGAAATTCCGGATAAACGTAGAATCAATAAGCAATCAGAACAATAAAAATAAAGTTCAATTCTGTTTTCGTCCTTTTTGCGGCTTCTGAGAGGATCGCAGGTTGAACACGTGCCTCCGAGAACGAAAGATGAAAACTTCATTACCCACCCTACATCAGCAATTCACCTTGTTTCTTTCTATAACTCCATGATTACACAGAAACTCTACTATTAATGAAAGGTCTGAATTCTCCTCTTTACCTTCTCGATCAACCCAAATAATATTGAAAAAAAGTTACGTCCTATTCAAGTTCGAGACATGGGACATATATATAAATTGAAAGCTGGAATCCCTTATTAAACCATAGCAAATATGATAACAAGTTATCATATCAATTAGGATGTTATAATGGGATTTCGATTCAAAAATCGAACAATGGTATATCGATTTTTAAGCTTAATAATTCATTTCTCACTTAAAATAGTTTCATTTGCATTCGTATAAAGTGTGTTAGTGTTGCGGCGGGATATAATGGGAAAGAAGGCGGAATTACTTACAGCTCAGGAAAATAAGTCGCAAACTTACCTAAAACAGAAAGGAAAAAAAAGATTAATTTTTCAAATATAATTAAGGCGAGTATTTTACTGAAAGGTGCTGGGAGGTTTAAATAAGTTTCCGTCCAATTATATGAAGAAACTCGAGCCTTAAGGATTCTCGGATCGTATTATCTGGTCGATTTAGTCATCCGTTTATCATGAAAAGTAAATTTAATCAAATATTTATGGTACGTAATAACGTGTGAAAGTTTCTATCCATCGTTTTCATCTTCAAGGTTCTCGTTTCATAAAAGACTCAGGCGTGGGCGAAGGGAATTTTATCACTCTAATAACGGCGAACCCTTCCGTAATGCACCCCCCTAAAGAACGCCTAAAGCAAATTGAATGGAGTTGGTAAACTAAGGGATGAAATACTTGAAATGGATATTTTTTAAATTGAAAATAAACCTTTTATCTACACATTTACGGATTTAGGCCGTATTGATTACAAGCAGTAACCATCTAACGATCGGAATATATATCTGTGACATTAATCGGGGCGAATTAGATCGGACGGAACTACTCGCACTCTCAATTATACTAATTACTCAATACGGATCATTTGCAACCGTTGGGAGCCTACCAAATAGAAATTAGGCTCCGTAAAAGTGATTTGCAAACAAAATTTATAGTGAGGTGGGCACTTTTTTAAGGACGCAACAATATCCGAATTCGAGAAAGTTAGGCTGAAAATAATCCCCCTCCCCCCTCTCTTCAACATCTGCAGCCAAGGAACCCCTGGACATTTTCTGCAGTTTTTAGCCAAGGAAGCCTCATTTAGAGTTTAGACCGATGTTTTGGACGAGGTTTATCAGCTGAAATGCGAGATATTCTCCTCACGCTTTCGGCAGAGATTTTATCCGAATTTATTGGTCCTCTCGGTCTTTGAGCTGATTCAACCAATTGGTCTCAAAAAACCCATTTTTTGGGAGATTTTTAAAAAATTTGGAAAAGAATCCCTCTTTAAAAGTAGCTTCGGGCATTAATCAGTTATCTGGCAGTAACCTCGATATTTTGGACAAAAGGCCTTCTTTTCCCCGTTTTTTGGGCTTTTTTGTCGCTCCCTTATTGATGGATTTTTGGAAGTTTTCCTCCCGATCGCGTGTCTTTTGAATAAACAGTTTAGCGTCCATAATAAGGAAAAAATGTAAAATAGCAGATTAGAGACATTTTATATTAAATTATAATTAAAAACAAAGAGCTTAAATACGTTAGGGAAGCGTTTTAATTAAATTAGCATTGTGAACCATTAGGGATAATAGGAGAGGCATCTCTATTTACAAAGCGCTTTCTCTCTTTGACCCTCCGAGTGAAATTGTGTTTGTGACAAAAGAGGAAGCGAGGGCGGGGAAACATTTCTAATTCTGCGGCTGGCAATATCCAACGGTCATTCCAGTAAACATCTCCACGTCCCACTCCACCTTCAACGGGCCCGGATTCTGCCATTGATGTAGGCGCCCCTAAAATTCAACTCTACCCATTGTTTTCGAATAGTTCCAGGTAAAATACGCTCCGAAAGCATGGAAATCATATTCCTAGATAACAATTTTACAAAAACATGCAATAAAAAAATAATAAAAATATAATTTTAAGAAAAATTAAGAGTAGGAAAAGGATTAATGCGACACTCTAAACAAAGGTAGACATAGAATAACGACTTCCCAGTCTCTCCCGAAAAGCTGAGGAACAACTTCAAGTTAAATACTAACCCATGAATATTTTACCAAGTTACCACTGTTTAAATTCAACCACAAATTCACACACCAAAAAAGGCCCGTGACAACGATAAAGTTTAATTTTTTTCAAAGCGAAAGAAAGCTTTTTTTGTGTTCTTTTCTTTCCAAAGGGTTGCACATTAATACTGATGGTATAGAATGAAAAAGGGACAAAGGTGAATACAAAGAATACATGGGTCCCTCTTCTCCTCAAGGCGGCCTTAAGAAGTCGCCGAGAGGGAGAGGGAGGGGAAAAAAATGGAGGTCGGATTGAGTCTTTGTATAGGTGCCAAATTGCCTTTCGTCCTTTCCTGTCGACACTCGGAATCCAAGAAATTCATCGATCTGGAAAATTTCCTTTTCTTTTTTAATAATTTTTTTTTTCATTCACGTCGAAGTCATATAAAATGTAATTAAAAATTACTGTTTCTAACAATAATGAATTTTTGGAATTGTCATTAAATTTGAAAGCACGAGAAATCAATGGCTTAGTGGCTGGGGGCGTTAGCGTGAGTCCTTTATTTCTAATTTAATTTTTATTAATGTGATAAAAATTGTTGGTCCAAAAAAAAAAATAAATAAAAAATAAAAAAATAAAAAAAAAAAACCTACCTATAACAAAATCAGGGTCTCTTTGAAAATCGAGGCGCTTGAGATAATAAACCAACATGACCGCCAAGTCTTGCGGGTTTAGCATGACAAAAGAAAATTTGAGGAGAGATGAAGCGCCCGTGCTCCCTTTTCAAGCTCCCCTTGGCGGCAAGTAAACAAGTACACAGTAAGCAAGTAAACATTCACTTGGAACCGTTCGTATTTTTTGCGCTTCGGCTTGGCGGGGCGGAGAGCTACCACGTTCCTAGATGATTTAACAAAAGGTTAAAATCCTTAAGGATTCTTTAATTACCTGGCCTTGGAAAATAAGTGTCGAGATCTGCTGAATATTAACAAAACAAATTTTCAGGCCAGATCGGCCTTAATTATCAAAACGATTTTATCGTATTCAAGTTAAATTAAAACGGTTATGTCGTTTTTGTGAAAGGATTTGTTTAAACGAGAAAGGCATTATTGGTTGGCAACTTGGGTTTGATCGGAATATAAAATTATACTCGAGGGAGCGAGGAATAATTGGGCCCGCCAGCGGGGGCGACTCTCCCAGCGATGACCGGAGAATACAAATGTAGCCCGATTAACATACTTAACCTACATCAGGCTTACACCTCGAATCTCTAAACGACATTAAAATCACACGAATCCAAATTAGTCTAATCCCACTCTGTTAAATAAGACGCGACTAAAAGAAACTCAGAGGCGGCCTTTTCAAATGATCAGCCCTTTCCTTTTATTTTTACGGAGTCCGTGCTCAGCCTCCAAATCCTCGAAACAATTTAAGGAAGCTTTTATTATCATAAGTACAACTTTAAGAGAATTTCCCTGTTATAAGCGTTCTAAAACCTTTTTCTCCTCCCGCGTGGATTTAAATACTCTACGTGACAAAAAATCTCCATGTAAAATACCAAATGAAATCGTCGTTTAAAATTTCCAACTTAAAACTGTCCATGTTTTATTCAAAGTTTTAATTTTTATTTAGTTCTTTTGTGACTTTTTTTCTCCCGGGGCGCTTTTTTCCTCACATATTCTACAACCCGAAAACCGTTTTTTTCCCTTGTTTAAAATTAAAAAGGTTGCGACAAAAGAAAAAAAACGTTTTTAAAATTCTCGTTTCTAAAGGGATTGACAAAAAAACGATAAAGGCTTGAAGACTTATTAAACGTTAATAAAGAATGGAAGAAAAGAGGCGTAACTGGAGCGAAACGATGATAACTGAAACGCTAAAAAAAGAGCCCTTCCAAGTCTCGAAGTTTAAAAGAGAGAAAACGATGGGAAGAAACGAGTGGACGGAGACCTTTTTAAAAGTTATAAAGTTACTCGATTCTAGTAAAACATGAGGGCTCCATTAAGTTTCATTAAAAACCATTTCGACTTCATCAATTATTCATCTTGAAAATCAACGATGACAAAAAATAAAATAAAAAGCTTTCCTCAGCCATAACAACTAAATATAAATAAACTTCACCCTCTAAAATTCCGTGATTATAACGTAAAAATTCACACTTGTTAGCTCAATTTAAGAATTTCAAGGGAAAATGGTTGACCGAAATTGGTAGGAAATCAATAAGCTCGATGAACTGTAAGAGTATTTAAAAAATCCACGGGTCAGTGTTTAAGGCCGCTAACATGACTTTTTTTTCGCTTGGGAGGTTTAGCCCTCCTTAATTGCGTAGGAGGTCTTAGGCCCTCAAAGCCCGGAATCGTTCCCGTAGGGAAGGGCACTCATAGAAAAAGACGTGGCCAGTACGGATACGGTTAAACTTAAGGTTTTTGCACAGTTGGATTTCGAGCTCCAAGTTTCCTTCTCAAAAATCGTGGCCAGCAGCCGACCGTCCTTCCTCCAGCAAAAAAAGAAATTTACCGAAAACATGAAGAAATAGATTTTTTCAAAATTAAATTATTTTTTTTTTAAGCTCGTTTAACAACAGGATTTTTTTTTCCTCTTGCAAGAGCTCATTTTGATAACAAGAAAGGTTCATTTTTTCCACTAGCGAGTAAAGCTAGATTTACAATTATTGCTATTAAAAGTTACAGAGGGAGAAAGAATGAAAAAACGGATATTCCACGACCGGTTTCGGCGTAATACGCCTCAGCAGGGTCCATAATACCGTCTAATGAAAGTCAAGTAAAAAAGTGTAGGAGAACGAAAAATAAGGAAATAGTCCACCTGATGACCGAAACCGGTCGTGGAATATCCGTTTTTTTCATTCTTTCTCCCTCTGTAACTTTTAATAGCAACAAATACACGTTCCCCATTTGCGAGATTACGCATGATCTAAAACCTTGTAGTAAAAAAATTTACAATTATTTTTACTTTTCTAGAAAAGGAAGCTTGGCCATAATAAGATAGGAAAAATAAATTATCACAGTGCTTAATTTAAATCACAACTTTCCCTTAAAGAGTAAAAGGGCTAAAGTATTAATTTAACTTGTTGCACTGTGGAAAAGGCCCAGGGGAAATCAATATCTAATCCGCATACACAAATCGCGAAAAGGGGGAGGACGGAATCGAATCACTCGACGCCTGATGAATACGATACGGATTTTTCTCTCCTCAGATAATAAACTTTTCCCGCTTTAATCAAAAGGAAAATAAAAGAAAAAAAGTTTTAATTAAAAGAAAATGAAGAGGAAAAAAAAATAAAGAGAAAAGCATTGATATTCAAGGCTAGCGTTAATAGTGATGGAGGAGAGTTAAGTGAAAATGTAAGTCACGTCGCTTCTCAACACCTTGTTGGGCTCCCCGACGCAATCACCTTTGTTTTGCCAAGCCTTTGATCAGCCATAGTTTGTTTAAACTTCTCTGTTTAGAATATTCACAACCTATTTTAAAGCATTTCTTTCGCTATTAACCAGAACGCCAACAGTTTTGTCCGGTAAACAATTTTCTTTAAAGAATGATCAATGATCATAATATTGCCTATGAGCATTCCTCGGCATGAATGTGACCGAAGTTCGGTTCAAAAAGAGCCCATAAGCCAACAGAACGAGAAAAAGCCTTTTGAGAATTTAAAAAATTACGCGAAAAATAGGGTTGCTACACGTCCAGACGCTCCATTTTCCACAACGTTTTGTTGAAAACGTTAAGGCGGATCCGACCACAAAATTCAACCAAGTGTTAGACAGAGAGGGAAGATGCCTAAAATTACTTTCCTATATTTGAGCACTAAAAATCGTCGGAAATTTTTTACAAAAGCTCGTTCTCCTTATTTTGGAAATACCTATCCCCACAAAAAACACCCCGTGTAAAAAACACCCCGCCTCGCAAAAATCCTTTTACATCAGCCGGAAAAAGTTGTGATATCAACTTCCCCGCCCTCAAATGAGCGAGAAGAGTCGATACGCCCGAGTGGTAGGTACGATGATGTGAGAAGCATGATGCCCGTGCTCCCGTTTTCAATGCTCCCCTTGGCGGCATCGCGAAATGCTTTGTATCAGTGATTGCCGTTATTTATCAAGCCCTGGAACGTCCTGGAACGCTTAAGAATTACTGTGTTATCACTGAGTTCCTAACTAATCACTAGTATACACCCCATACACATACATACACATATCCCCCCCCCGTACTCACACATGACACTACGCCTTCATCTACGTATGTCTGAGTGTTTGAATCATAACGATTTTTCCCGAAGAACGCACAGCACGTCTTAACTACGTCCCTGTAAACAAACATTTCGCGATGCCGCCAAGGGGAGCATTGAAAACGGGAGCACGGGCATCATGCTTCTCACATCATCGTACCTACCACTCGGGCGTATCGACTCTTCTAGCTCATTTGAGGGCGGGGAAGTTGATATCACAACTTTTTCCGGCTGATGTAAAAGGATTTTTGCGAGGCGGGGTGTTTTTTACACGGGGTGTTTTTTGTGGGGATATCATATCTTTTTGTAGTTTAATTAATAGTTCAAGGCCAAATAGGTCAGGTTAGCTGTTGACCCATTACACTGGCAAAAATTACCCAATTTATGTTTTATGTTTCGTTCTTTTTTCGTCAGTTCTTTCGTTCTTTTTAGGGTCGAATTTACCTTAAGGGGTCAGGAAGACCCATTTCCGAAATCCGACCTCTGGTGTAAATCGGATGTACAGAAGGCGCCTCAGACTAACTGACGATCGAAAAATGATCACTGGTCAAATTGACCCCAAGGGGTCTGGAAGACCCATTTCCGAAATTCGACCTTATGGTGTAAATCGGGTGTACAGCCGGCGCCACAGACAATGATCACTGGTCAAATTGACCCTGAGGGGTCTGGATGACCCATTTCCAAAATCCGTCCTCATTACTATACTCGTCCTCATTGCTAAACTCAGAAGGAAGCTCTGTGCACAATTTCAAGTCGATTGGTCTTGTCTCCAGGCTGTGTACCCGTTAAAGTGGCTAAAATTACCCTAAAATTTCAGTTTTTTGTTCCTAACTTTTTTTTAAGTTAAGATTTCGGGGTAAATCTTTCAAAAGGCACTGGCTCAAGTTGAAAGGAAGCTCTGTGCAAAATTTCAAGTCAATCGGTGCGCTAGGAGAGGCTGTAGCCTTGTCTAGCTGAATAAGAAGAAGAACACGGTAAAGGCGAAAAACCGGGTTTTCAGACTTTTATATCTCGGCTCCCTGTGGACCGATCGACTTGAAATTTTCAGCGTTTACTCATATCATATCAAAGTAAATCTGTAGCAAATTTCAAGTCGATCGGTCCACAGGGAGCCGAGATCCAGATACCTGAAAAACGCAAATCGTGACGTCCAGTAAACATACACTTGGTAGGTACCGTTTTCTGACGTCTTCGGACTGGGTGTTGCTTGGCGGGCGGAACGCTACCGCGTTCCTAGATACGGTCTTGGGAGCAGTTTTTCCGAAAAAGTTTTCCTTTGGAAAATATTTTATTTTTCGACTAAAGCATTTTTTCCAGAAAAACCGTCAGCCATTTTGTAGGCTTTGACGAGCTCTTTCCAAAACTATATTATATAGAAAATCCGATGAATAGTTTCGTAGTAATCCTTTTACAAAGATTCGGCGGAAAATGCCGGGAGGAGTAAAAGAAACGGAGGGAGCTATCCCCCTATTCGAGGTCAGAGACGGCTCAAAAATCCACTCAAGGCCACGCTCTTTCCAGTAGTTCTTTAGACTTACATATTTTCGTATTTGGTTCGGACTTATTACACAATACATTTTTAACTTCCTTAAAGAAGTTATTGTGATACCCTCCACGTCGGGTTTTTAGGGAAGGGTCTTCCGGACCCGGAGGGTCAAATCGAATACCTATTGATCTTTACCGATCTCAACTTTGTCTGTGGTTCCGTCCGGCCGGCCGTCCGTCCGTCCGTAGCATTTTTTCCGGAACATTTTTGCGGCCACAGTTTCCAGCCGATTTTCACCTTCACACAACCTTCCTGAATAGTTGAACAAGAAATTATCGTCCGAGATTTTTGAATTTCGAAAAAATGGCGGAGATATTACGTTTGAAATTTTAAAAACTGCGCTGCTGCCGAACCGTTGTTCTGATTTTCACCAAATTCTCACCAAATAATGCTTATATTTTTTAAAAATTTTGGTGTAAAAAAAAATTATCAATTTCCACATTAATTTTCACTTTAGTAGGGAGAAATTTCATACGTCCACCTGTTACGAGAGGGACCTCCCTTGGGCGAAAATCCCTTTGTTTCTACCTTAATACTTGGAAAAAAAAAAAAGAGAAAAACTTCAGAAACAAAATGCTCGGGCGGTATGATGGCCCTTAAGTTGGCTATACAAAAAAAAAAACGAAGACATGCTCATCCAGGTCATTTCTGAACATCCTGAAATATTTTGAATTCCAATTCGTTTTATATTTTTATGGATTCAGGTTTATAAACTTTTTTTCAGGCCAAGGGTAGCGAAAAAAAGAAGGAATGTTAAAGCGTCCTTTTTTTTAGTCCTAATCGATTTCCTTTCTCTTTTTACCCTCTATTTCTTTTCCATCCTTGTTTATTTTACGTCACGTTCGCCCCAGTTTTCATCCACTGCCACTTTTTTTTTTTTCGTTTAGATATTCAAAAGGTAGAGAGGGAAAAAAATGATTTAAGTTAAAATATTCAGATAGGAAACGATACTGTGTACGTTTTATGACCTTTTTATAAAGCTCATTTTTTCCCCGAATTTCTTGAACAAATTGCTGAATATGAACAAATAGTGTAGACAAGGAAAAAAAGGTTTGCAGAATAACTTTGATGTAGGGCGATTACCCCGTGGGATTCTAGCCAATCCGGATAATCCACGGTATCAGCTAAAGGCCTGCGGAATATAAATCCCACCCTACTCTCATCTTATGATCAAAGATATCTGAAAATTAGGTACTAAATTAATTATTTGAATTGTAACTTATTTTTTGTTTTAAATAAATAATAAGAAAATAATGACCCTGCGGTAGCAGGGACTAAAAGGTAGATTTCTTTTCATGATTAAAATTAAAATGTATAAACACAAAATATATAATTATGTTATAAAAATGATGATATAAGAAAAATTGCGCCACTGAGCCCCTAGAAAAACATCTGATAATTTTATTAATAAAATATTTAATAATTTCCCGGTATAAATTCAAATTTTTTTAAAAGTTTAGCTAGTTCAATATTTTGCGCCTGGCTCGTCCAAACCTGCTTTAATTAATTTTTACACGCCCTCGCAGAGGTCTTAAAGTTTTTTTTTGCAAAAGGACTAGGATTTCAATAGAAAATGCCAATTTTGTCTTTTAAGCCCTAAGTAAAGTAGGTGAATCGCTGGTCCGATTTCAGCCATTAACGAACTCGTCCGAGCTATTGAGATAAAAGCTCTAAATACCGGATATCGTCACCCTCACATTAAAATTGCTCCAGTTATCGTGCTAATATATATACATATATATATATATAAACTTTTCAACTGAGGATGGTTTTGGGGTCCAGGAGGTATGAAACGAAAAACGTATAGAAAATTTTTGTATCTGCGACTACTTGGTACATTACATAGGTAGATTTTGAAGAAAAGAAATCTACCTAAAAAGGGATTTGGAGGCTTATTTCGGCTTTCGCGGTTATAAAAAAGGTCAGGAGTTATTACGGTCTCTTCGGGAAAGGTTACCGGAAAAATTTCAATTCTTTGAATGGAGGAAGACATCGAGACTTCACGGATATCTCCCATTCACCTGTGTAGAAAAAAATTCTTTTGTAATTTTGAAACTTTCATTTTCGTGTTTTTTGTTTGTTTTCCCCTTTTCTGGTTTGTGGTATTGTTAAATTTTTCCCTCATTGTCAGGATATGCGGAAAACAAACGTGTGACGACCCGTTCTATATGCAAATCAAGGTAATCCCAGCTAAACAGGAAAGCATAAAGTTATTTTTGGAGTTTCGGGAGGAAAATCACGAGGAGGATAAATTCAATTTTTGACTCTACTACCAGCGATGTATAACACAAAATGGAGGTTACGTTTGAGGACTGTTACAGGAGGCAGGCGCAGGCCTAAAGAAAAAATAAAAATTTTATCGTACTCGAGGCTATTATTCATGAAAGCATCAACTATGAATATCAACCTCAAGACTCAAGTTAACAACCTTTTCTCACTCTAGTAATCCTTCATTTTATCTGAGTTATTATCTTGGCGGCTTAACTTACATCGTTTATTACTTTCTTATCCAGAAGAAAAGAGTTGAAAGGGAGTGAGGGGAGAATCTCCGGGTGAAAAGTTTCCTTCCGGTGTAGACTCCCCGTTAAAAAAGAACCTTGAGAAGTAACATTGACTGAAAAGTAAGATAAACTGCCCTCGAGCTATCAAAAAGTCGTTTTTTACCTCTTTTAGATTATTAAAAAGATGATGTAAGGGGTTTCGTCGTAAACAAACCGGAAAGAAAAGAGCATTAACGAAGGTAGGAATCAACGCGCGTAGTATCCTAAGGCATCATTAAAAAAATTTCTATCAACTCATTTTTTCTTAGATTTTTGAGGATTTTTCTCGCTCTTTTGCCCGAGAAACCTCCTTCACAAACATTGCTGGCGTTTTCTAAGGTTTTTTTTAATCAGATTAACGGGAGTTTTCCTGAGTTTTTGATGGGAAAACCATTTTTCCATGATTTTTGGGCTTCTCAGCGCCTTTTTGACCAAGATACTCCCTTTTTTCCCAGGCTTTGGCAAAACCTTTGGACCAAGAAAAACTAATGATTCAACAAAATCTACACAAATTATTTTTCTAGAATCTAATTATCTACTGCCAATAGGTCAAGCTAGAAACTAGGATCGATAAGTCGCCCGTACTCCTAATTAATAAGCCACTCGACATAAGCTAACCAATTAGCTTTCAACCTAATTTAACTACTAATTTATTCCACTCATGGTTCAAGTTAGATAACGGCGAGTCTATCGCTTTAATCGCCTATAATTCAATCCTTTTCGACTAAACTGGCCAAGTCAACCTTTCCCTATACCGGCTTAATTCCTTTTGCATAATCAAACCCGCGAATAATTTTCATTCCAATTTCCTATAAATAAGTTATAAATTCGAAATAATTTAACACTTCTCATGAGGAAAAATTTAATCGCAAAGTGGACTCAAATTTTTCAGAATCAGGTAGAAAATATGTAAGTTCTCGCCCATCGAAGATATACGGAGCAAGCGAAAAGAATCCAATTTCTCCCTACTGGACAGAAAAGTTGGAATACATACTTCATAAAAAGAAGACCGAGGAAAACTAAAAACCAGTAAAAAAAATATTGGTCGAGAGAGGTAAAACTGGTAAAAAGATAGTTTTGGGACAAAAAAATCGAGGAAAGCTCCCGAAAATCAGGGCTCCTCCGGAGGAAATACAAGGAAAACTTAACCCATCCCCCTTCATAAAAGCTTTTCTTTGACTTGAAAAAACTTTTAGAGAATTGTCAAGTTGAAAAAAGGAAAGATTTAAAAAATTCACTGCGTTCTGCGAGCGGAGCCTTTTCTCAGATTAAAGAAAGGGATAGGGTTTTCCGCGGTTTTCTCCGGTAAAGGGGCGTAAATGACTTCCGTTCAATCACTCAAGCGAAGCCCTTTTTTTTTTTTACGGGCGTCTTCAAAATGATTTGTTTAAAGGGATAGAAAAGAAGAGGGGAAAATATCTTCCTCCCTTTTTTTCAACCTTCGCTTCCTCTCTCGGATAGAACGGCGGCGCTGCTTGTAATTTATTTACGACCGAACCATTTTAGCCCATCAGGAAGCGAAGGGAGAGAAAGGGTTGGGAAAGCTAGATTAGAACGAGCTTCAAGATCGAAAGAGAAGCGACAACCGAACCGAGTTTACACACACTACGCCTGTCATTTGCACAAGTAAATTCAACATCACCCGCTTTTCCGTTTGTCCTCTCAATTTACAAAAAGGGGTAAAAAAAGTCAAACTTTTAATTAAAAATTATATTCGATTGACGTCTTTCAGGCATTGTAAAATAGGTTTCTTCTTCAAGTTGATTGATGGCGAACAAGTTCGGGGGAACAAAGGTTTCAATCACGTGTTTTCGCACTAATTCGCTTTCAATCACGACACGTAGAATGCGGTTTTGATGGACAGTTAACCAGTTTTACCTCTTCGGGAAGGCGGTGATTACAGCCACCGTGTGACATTAATCATTAGAAGAAGAAAATGGTTAGAAAAGGGTATTGGAAAAGTTTTATGAGAGAGAAAAACGTGCCGGGGGCAATCTTGGAAAAACGTCTGAATCCCTAGAGAGCGACAGGTGCGCTTTTTTTTTTTTTTTTTTCACTGCTACTTGTGAATAAAGGGACATTAAAGGCTCTTTAGTTTTTTAACTGCCGTATGAAAAGGGTGTAAAACGGCTGTATACGAACTGCGGCGCAAAAAAAGTCTGAGGCCAAAGTATTACCGCATTCCTTCATAACTTTTGCGGCCAAAAACCCTTTATTAATGGGGCAGAAACCTGGTTTTTAACAGTTTTTCTGTAGTGTAGGGAAAAAATTATATTTTTTACCGGATTTTTAAAACTTTTCAACGGATATTCCATAAAAATATATAAATAAAATCCAATTATCTGGACTTATGAAAGTCAGTGTATACGTGTCGACATAATGCGTTTCGCCATAATGCATTTGACCATAAAATAGCAGAAATTGCGAGTTACCGTTCGCCATAAAAAATTGCAACTCAACATGAAGAAAATAGTCGAAAACGCTCACCATAATGCATTTGAACAGAATACATCTCACCATAAAGAAGAGATTTAAAACTTGTCGTTTCGACGTAAAATTTGTCGTTTAAACATAACGCAGTTGAACATAAAATAACTTTCATTTTAAAGAACTTGTCGTTTCTCCATAAAACTGTCGTTTGGGCATCTCACCATAAGCTAGGGACAGCCAAAGAGAAAGCCTATTTTCACCGTTTAAAGCGCGATTATGACGAAACGACAAAAATCACCATAATGTAATTCGCACATCCCCCTTGCGTCATTAAACGAGCACATCCTCGCGAGAGAAAATTAACCCCCTAATAAAACGAGCTGATCCCATTGGCTGCCTTCTAGCTTTTCCTAGTTTATAGTGATATGCTTTAATATGTTGAATTGCATTGTGGTGAGCAAGTTATAAGGTTTTTGTCGTTTCGCCATAATCGCGTTTTAAACGGCGAAAGTAGGCTTGCTCTTAGTTTATAGTGAGATGTATTATGCCCAAAAGACAGAAGCAGTTTTATGGCGAAACAACAAGTTTAAAAAGAGGATTTTATGGTGAGAAGCGTTATGGTTACTTGCACTTTTTTTAAGTCAACTTGCATTTATAGAAAAAGTCGTTTATAGTGAAAAGCTTTATTTTGAAATGCATTATGCTCAAAATTTTTGTTTTTTGAGACCTTCATGTTCAATTGCATTATGCCGAAAAGCATTATAGTGAACTACAGTTTTTTTTATGTCGAAATGCAGATTTTTTTTAAGTTCAACTGCTTTTGGGTGAAATGCGTTATGTTGAACGGTCTTCTCCCATTAGAGTTATCCTCGAAAATTTGGCCAAAAAAATTCCATATTATTATACTAACTTTTTGGCCAATTTCCTAAATTTTTTTTTAATTTCTCTACGCGTTAGAACGTTTTTCTCGGTTATTTGGCAAGAAACCGAAGAATTTACCCTAGAAATCCTAAAACCGTTTGGTTTTTTTGCTTTTTTTAAAGAACTAGATATGACAATGACAATTTAGCTCGATAGGTACTAAAATTTTATAGCTAACAACTTGTTTAGTTATCTAGATAGCATAACCGATATTTAGAGGATCTTCGTTGAACATACGCTGTGTATAAACGGAGACCACGAAGGGGGTTTACTCGTTAGGGAGAAGCTTTGTGGTAAACGACCGTGGCCGGGATTCGGAGAGCCACGGGAAGGGACGAGGAGGCGGTTTCGGAACCGGCTTACAGGCGCACAATTGGTCAGATTAATAATTCATTCTAATTGTTATGTTCGCGGAACAGAAAAGGGGTCGGACCGGGGGCGGTCGGGTGTGCGGGACGAATGAGGAATCCCGGGGTCCAATCCATCGCTTTTAGAAAAACAAGAGCCGGAATCCATTAAGGCTCGCAGATTAATCAACGCAAACGGGTAAATTAAAAAAAGAAGAAGTAATTTACAGGCAAAACAATTTCTCGATTTATCGAGGACATGAGTAAAAACTTTTTATTAAAGATTAATTAGTCTTTCAGAAAAACATTTTTTTTTTTTTTTTTTTCTGCTTTTCCAACAATAGTTGATCAGAACAAGCTTTTTCAGTTGAAGTTATCATGTTTAAAAAGCTTTAAGGTCGAATGGCCACAAAAAAAATATTTACGCTCTACATACGAGTACATGGTGGAAAAAAAAAACACTTTTTTTTCTTTTTTTCCCTCCCTCTCACCAATTCTCAAAGCTCTTTAAACTTGTTCAGTGGTTTAAATGGCGGATGACATTGGAAAACTTTAGCGAGAATGGAAGTTGGGGAAAATTTAAATGGGGAGGGGACTCAGAGCGCAGGCTAGTTCAACAGGATTTAGAGGCTTAAACGAATAAATGAGTTAAATAATTTTAAGTTCCGTTAATTCCACCAACCCCGGCGATGATTAAAGGACCGGCCATTCTGCAAATTCAGACAATACGAACACTCGTTTAAAAAAAAAATCCATAAAATACAGGGTACCAGTTACAATGAAAAATAAGGTGAACGTCCATCATTAATTGAATAAAACCCAGATATTCCAGATCTTCTATTTAGATACGTTTAGGGGTTATGATTTTTTGAAACTTTTCTCCAACATAAACTATGTTTTTCATTAAAAATAAATCAAGTTTGATAATTTAACTTCCCTTTAAATGTTAGATTCAAAATTAGCTATTTTTGAGGTGAAAAAAGTTAATTTTATGTTTGTTTTTTTAGTCCCAAATGTAAATAACTCACCTTATAAGTTATTTAACTTTTTGATTATTGAAAAACATATTGATTCAATCCTTTTCTACTTTATTTTTATTCTGAATAAAATAAAAAAAGTAATTTTCATATTGAGGTAAAAAAAAAAAGAAGAAATAGCAAACATATTACATTTCGGAATGAAATCCTTTGATAAGGAAGGGAAGCGAAATGTATAACTAATAGTCCCACCCTGGAAACCCTCATAAAACATGAAAATGGAAATTAGTCTGTTGGCAACAAGTGATAACTAAATTACTCACTATTTTCCATCCTCCACTCACCTTAAACAGAAAAAAGGAAAAATAAATTAGTTAACAAAAACGATTATTTGACTGGGAAAGGTAAACAATTGAGAAGAAAGGACGCCTTTCACACCCGTGAAAACGAAAGAGCCACTCTGATGGGAAATGCAAAACTCAAAATCAAAACCACTCCATCTAATTAAACGTTGATTTCCTACTGCATTAGGTAAAGTTAACGTTATTCAGGACTTCCTCTTGTTCCAAACCCCGAGGACGTTATATCGTAATTTGATTAATTATTCATAAGCTGACATGTCAAAAAAAAAGTCCTTTTTGTTTTAATTAATCATTATATAAATGGATAATCACAAATTACAATAGCGAGGGCTACTCACTCCAGGTAAATCAAAACTATGAAATAATTAGAATTTAGAAATTGTAGGTCAAGTAGTCGCTGAGATTAAAGGCTGGGGTAATTTAAAATTCCAGACGACGAATATTGTTGTACGAAACCCTTAATGTCTTTAGAGAGGTTTTATATTTCAAAGGAAAATTAATTAACTAGGTAATACTAATTTCTGGTAAGGAGAAAAAGGAAAAAAAGGTCTAAACTAAGGAGTTGTTCAGGCCGGAGCATTTTTTCGGGCACTCTGAGGCGAGGCCACAATTTTCTTTCCATTCTCACATTTTACACATCTCTAAATAGTGGAACGAGAAATTTTTGAGATTTTTGAATTTCGAAAAAATGGAAGGAGGTGTCTTAAATGGTGGGTAGAAATCAGAGACATTTATCACGGGCGAGAGGGGCATCCCTCGGGCAGACGGTTCATTATTTCTCGCTATCATCATTATATCAAGCTCTATACAGAGGAGAAAAAGTGTCGAAAATTTTTTTTATACTTCACCCTCAACATTATTCCTTCCGAAGCCGGCTCCAAACTAGTTTGTTTGAAAGTTACATCTTTGAAAAACGCTTATTTCCCAAAATAAGTGATGTAGTGGCATCCCATCTGAAGAAACCATCCCTTCTTAGGAAAGCGCTCGCCACGCTACCTACCGAGCGTTTACTTTTGTTTACTTTTATTTCAAATTAATTTACTTTTGAATTTCAAATAAATTATTGTTTAAATGGGGGCACACAACTCATCCGAAAGTATTCTCATCCGAATGTCAACTCATCCGAAAAATAATAGAAATAGAAAAATATAAACAGACAACTCATCCGACTGTCAACTCATCCGAAAAAGGGGCGTGGCCGTTTCGGATGAGTTGACAGTCGGACGAGAATACTTTCGGATGAGTTGTCTGTTTATATTTTTTTTAAATATTATACTTTAATAAAATAGAAAACAGTGAATACAACTCATCCGAAAGTATTCTCATCCGAATGTCAACTCATCCGAAAACTAACGTACAAAAATTGCTGCGTCGTAGAAATGAGGCAGCGTTCGACCCCGCAAGTCACGGTCGGTTTGTTTGTTTATTTTTGCGAGGATCAGCTCGTTTTGTGACACAAGGGGGTTAATTTTTTTCCTCTCGCGAGGAAGTGCTCGTTTATGGCAAAAGGGGGTTAATTTTTTCCTCTCGCGAGGATGTGCTCGTTGTATGACAAAAGGGGGTTAATTTTTTTCTCGCGAGGATCAGCTCGTTTTATGACACAAGGGGGTTGATTTTTTTCCTCTCGCGAGGATTTGCTCACCCTGTAGGGCGAGGATCAGCTCGTTTTGGACACAAGGGGTTAATTTTTTTCCTCTCGCGAGGATGTGCTCGTTTTATGGCAAAAGGGGGTTAATTTTTTCCTCTCGCGAGGATGTGCTCGTTTTATGACACAAGGGGGTTAATTTTTTTCCTCTCGCGAGGATTTGCTCACCCTGTAGGCTGCCCTGGGATGGATAATGAGCTCGGTACGCCCAAAAAGGAGTTTAAAACTTGCTGGGGTGGAACGCTGCCTCATTTCTACGACGCAGCAATTTTTGTACGTTAGTTTTCGGATGAGTTGACATTCGGATGAGAATACTTTCGGATGAGTTGTATTCACTGTTTCTATTTTATTAAAGTATAATATTTAAAAAAAATATAAACAGACAACTCATCCGAAAGTATTCTCGACCGACTGTCAACTCATCCGAAACGGCCACGCCCCTTTTTCGGATGAGTTGACAGTCGGATGAGTTGTCTGTTTATATTTTTTCTATTTCTATTATTTTTCGGATGAGTTGACATTCGGATGAGAATACTTTCGGATGAGTTGTAGGCACCCGTTTAAATTATGAAACTTTAATTTATTCATTATGTTTTTAATTATTTTAATGTCCAATTTTGTTATTTCTCGAAACACTTTAAGTGTCGTCTTGAGCCGCTCAAGCCACCCCTGACGGACACCATGATAATTCTCATTTAAGTAAGGAAAGGGAAAAAATTCCTACATTTTTGAGGTTTTATGCTTTTTCTAAACCTAAATTTGTCTTTCTGGGCTACTTAGGCGTTATTAAAAAGCTTCAGAAATAAAAAAAACCGTTGGCAAATATTTAAGTGTACCGTTTTTCCGGGCAAACATTCTAAAATGTAGGTGGAAAAACAAGTAAGTTGGGATATAAACAATTTTATCCACTTTAACTAAAATCCCAGGTAAAAAACACTTTTTCCTCGGCTTATATCCTAAACGTTAAGCCACAAGATAAACAAAATGCAACCCAATAAAAAACCTACGATAATACCCTAATTGAATCCTTAAATTACCCATTAGAATTTTTTCAACGGCCGTACCCTCCTTGGCGATTCAATTGTCGAGCTTTTCGAAACAACGGCTAACCGTGTTGCGGTCTTGACCCGGGGCACGGGACCCTCAGAAAATTAATTTCCGACCCAACAAGGTAATATTAACGTTAACGTCCCTACGGAAAGTAGATTAGATAATTTTTTATCCATAAAATGTTTTGTTTTTTAATTAAAAATTTTTACAAATAACCTCACTTTTTTTTATCATAAACGTGATTTATGTTCAAAATATGTCGAAAAGAGATTTATCAGTGAAAACCTTGGAGTGTTTGATTGATTAGTAGCTTTGAGTAATCGGGCCCGCGCAGCTTTTTTAGGCAGAATTTTTTTTAAATATTGATTTTAAATAACCTAAAAATTATCTTAAATGACAATAACGAATTAAATCTGAAAATTGCTTTTCCTGTTTGTGGAGGTCACGTTTTCCACCTTTTAAACCCAACCCTGATTTCTCTGTCCCTTTCTTATAATCGGGTTACAAGAAATAACTTCATTAAATAGCCAAAAGTCAATAAAAGGGACAAAATTAACGAGGTTTTTTTATCAAATAAAAAAAATCAATAATACCAAATTGTTTTATAAAGTTCTGGTTTGAAGAGCTTTCAACGAAAAGTTCCTTAAAAAGAAGTAACAATTTAGGAGGGGGAAGTATATAGGAGGGGAAGTAAAACAGAGGGGGAAGTATATGGGAGAAGTATAACAGAGGGGGAAGTATAACGGAGGAGGGAGTATAAAGGAGGGGGAAGTATATGGAGAAGTATAACAGAGGAGGAAGTATAACGGAGGAGGGAGTACAAAGGAGGGGGAAGTATAAGGGAGGGGCATTATAAAGGAGCGGGAAGTATAACGGAGGGAGAAGTTTTTTTTGAAAAATTTTTTAAGTTCTTTTTTTCGAAAATTTTTTATATGTCAAGGTAGAAATAATGGGCTCTTTGGCCAACGGATGTGCCTCTCGTAATCAGTAGAAAGTATGAAATTTCTCCCACTAAAAAAATTATATTAAAAAGTAACCGGCTCCGTGGCTGGGGGGTTCAGTCTCTGACTCACACCACGGAAGACCGGGGTTCGATCCCAGGTTGGGTATAGGGATTTTGGTTGGAAGTAAAATTCCAATTAAAAATATCCCTCTACAAAATCTGTGGATAATTTAGTTAGGCCACTACTCTGGTAGTTGGCCCAAAAGGGCGCCATGGCATTATGGCGAAAGCCCCCGCCTGGGTCTGATCCCCTCCCCCTTTGTAACAAGCCCTGGGCTTAATACAATTAAAACAAAAAAAGAGTAGATTGACCAATAGTAAGAGTAAGCCTCTTGCTCATTGGTCATATCTACTTCTTTTTTAAAAAAAAAAAAAAAAAAAATATTAAAAAGTGGCAATTTTATTACACCAAAAATTCGTAAAAAATATAAGGAGTCTTTGGTGAAAATCGGACCAACGGTTCGGCCGCAGTGCAGTTTTTAAAATTTCAATCGTGCATATCTCCGCCATTTTTTCGAAATTCTAAAATCGCCTTCGTTACTTTCTTCTTCATTGAGTGAGGAAGATTGTGTGAAAATTCTGTACAAATCGGGTGCAAATTGTAGCCGTAAAGTGTTCCGGAAAATCAAAACTTTAAACAGACATATCTCCCCGATTTTTTCGAAATTCAAAAATCGCCCTCGTTACATTCTTTTTCTCCGACTAAGGAAGATTTGGTGAAAATCCGTTCAAAACTGTGGTCGTAAAGTATTCCGGAAAAATGCTAGGGACGGCGTAACGGCCGGTAAAGATCAATATTCGATTTGACCCTCCGGGGTCTGGAAGACCGTTCCCCAAAAACCCGACGTGGAGGGTGTCACAATAACTTCTTTAAGTAAGTTAAAAATGTCATTGCGGTACGCACAAAAGGGGTACAAATTAGAAAATTAGACTTCCGTAATTGGAAACGATACTGAATTTCAATTAAGAACCAACCGGATAAAAGTAGTCGTGAGAGAGAAAAAAAGAAATAAAGACTCGTTAGGAAGACTTTTCAATTAATTCTTTCAGCTTACTCCGCTCTCGTAGAAAACTTTCTATTAAAATGAATGAAAAAAAGAAAAATCGCTAACGTCTCAATTGATATTTTAAATTTTTTTTCTCACCTATATATATTTAGCGCTGAATGATAATCTTTCTATTAAACTCCACTTCAGAATGATCTAAAATTTCGCCTAAAATTATTTCACAATATACTCGATACGGCCGTAAAGTTCCCACCTATAAACTAACCGTTGTAAATTACTGGAGGATTAAAATCATAAGGTAGACTGTTTCCAAGTTGAAAGTACAGTTTGATGGGGCACAACCGGTGGGATGAGCCGTTAAAATTTTACAACTTCACGAGTTTAATATTCTTTGGAGACACGTACAGAAAACCTTTTTAAACAAATATCAAGAATGGATTTTCAAATTTTGATTAAACCAAAAAGCAGTTTCGGGAAGGAACGGATTTCCTTTCTCCAGCCTTCATACAACTATGATTGCGACGATAACCAAAACTAAATAATTATAAGCACCTGAGAAGTTATTAGACAAGCTACAATATTTTTGGTTTAATTACTCAGAGCTGGAAGAAGAAAAGGGGGGAAATATTGACGTGAAAACAATAGATAATTGGGTTGTTTCATTCGAATTTTTAGATTATACGGAAAGACGTTAATTAGAGTACGTTTTGGGATGTGGGGCGCGGGAGGTTTTCTCAATTACCTCGGACAGGATCGCGTCACAAATTAAATTCCACCGTTCCACCCATCGTAAGCCTTAAAACTTTCGTACAAAGGCCCTAAAGGCATCTCATATTTACAAGATGAGGAGAAAATTAATTTCATAAAAGGTTCTTCGGTTATTGATTAGATGCTTTCAATCGAATATTGGAATAGTTGTCACTCTAACCGCACAGACCGCAAATGGAAACCAACGAACCTCATTTTACACTAAAATATAATTGAAGAAAAAGTTCCCAACACTCGCGGTGCAAAATCGCCTGATTATTTTTCCCAGGAAAGTTCAAACGAAAAATGTCAAAATCGCAAGATTATTTCATGTCAAATTCATGGCCGATCAAAACTAATCTTCTCTCAATTTTTCATAGCCAACCGCTCAACATTTATTACATCACAGCTGGAGTATCGGTGAAAAAATTAAAAAACGGTGAAAAAATTGGGTGAAACTGGGTAAAGGCCTTAAAATTGAGTAAAATTGGTTTTTCTTGGCCAAAAGATCAAAACTCAAGGAAAAATCTGTTGAAATTGGAGTTTTTCATACCAAAAAAAAGTACATGTTTGAAGAGGTTCAAACGAAAACTTCCTTAAAGAGAAGTAAAAATATAGGAGGGGTAAGTATAAACGAGGGGCAGTAAAACGGAGGGGGAATTAAAAGGGAAGGGGAGTATAACGGAGGAGGAAGTATACAGAAGGGAAAGTATAACGGAGGGGGAAGTAAAAGGGAGGGGAAGTTTAACGGAGTAGGATGTACAAAGGAGGGGAAGTATAACAGAAGGGGAAGTATAACGGAGGGGGAAGTTTTTTTGTTTTAGGTTTTTTCCCCAAAAATTTTCCGAGTTTTTTTTTTTTTTTTTTTTTTTTTTCGAAAAATTTTCGTCCTTTTTTTTTGAAAATTTTTATAACACATAGAAATAAGGGGATTTTTGCCCAAGAGAGGTCCTCCCGTAAAGGGTGGATATACGAAATTTCTCCCTACTAAAACGATAAATTAATGTAGAAAATTGGTCATTTTTTTTACACCAAAAATTTTAAAAATTATAAGGAGTATTTGGTCTAAAAGGGTATAAAATCGGAACAATGCAACGGTTCGGCCGAAGCGCAGTTTTTAAAATTTCAACCGTGCATATCTCCGCGATTTTTCGAAATTCAAAAATCGCAGACAATAATTTCTTGTTCAACTATTCAGGAAGGTTTTGAGAAAATTTTGTGAAAATCGGTTGGAAACTGTGGCCGTAAAATGTTCCTGAAAAAATGCTACGGCCGGACGGAACCACAGACAAAGTTGAGATCGGTAAAGATCAACATTCGATTTGACCCTCCCGGGTCTGGAAGAACCTTCCCCAAAAACTGCCAAAAAATACTAAAACTCATGCAATGGTTCTCTCTGCCGAGACATTGTGCGATATAGCCAAAAAAGAAATATGCAAAAATTTGAGTTTGAGGCAGAAAAATTCAACGTTTGGTGGGGCGTTTGTAGTAAAATTTCTAAAAATTGGGGGAACAAGGGTTTCTCCTGGTCAGAATATTGAAAACTAGTAAATATGGAATGACCCTAATTTTTTTCAGGGTTTTCAGCCCGAAAAATCAAGTAAGATTTCTGAATATCGGGTAAAAAATAAGATGTCTTAGCCGGCAAACCTAGGGAGGCCACCCAAAATCCGGTAAAAAGGGCGTTTCTCGTACGATAGATTAATAGAAATGACCACAAAGCGCATTTCTCGGGAAAAATCCGAGGAAAACGTCCGAAAACCAGGTGAAAAGGTCACCGTTTATCCTCCCTCAGGTCGATAGGTCGCCCGAGGAAGTCAAGACTTTGATGCGTTAACCTATAAGAGTATATATTTTAAAAAATGTATTTTCTTACACAAAGATTTATTTTATAAAACCTAAAACAAGTCGTAAAAGTGAATTATAAGGCAAACGCCCATAAGCATTTTTAGGAGCTTACCCCATGATTTATTCAACAGTTTAATAATTTCTCTTTCATTATAAAGTCGAAAAAGCCTTAAATGTACCTTCATTTATCTTACGCAAGTCAAAATAAGCTTGTGAATAAAATAAATGTCGCAAAATCTCATTACAAAACGAAATGTAGGACGCTGTAGTGATCTACTATTGAACGGGGGTTTCATTTCTAGAAAATACGAATGACGATTCAATCGATGTTGCCAGAAAAGCTTTTCCAATAATTAAAAACAGAACTCAGAAAAATAGGATGAAAATGGTCTCCATATTAATTGAAAAAATGAAATAAAGTTAATATATTCTGCTATTTTATCCATGTAGCCTGGTGGATTATCGAATTGCCAACGGCTCTAAAGGATAGACTTGCGGCCGAAGGTTTTCACTTCATCTCACACAAACGACCGACTTCTCCAAATCGCATTAACCTCCCTTCAGCCTTTCCCGCAGACCTTCCATACTCCACCGCTTCCATTTCCCATTGAATGTTTAACCTAATATTAAACCGGAATCGAAGAAAAATCATGTTGAACGCCAATAAAAAAAATCTAAAATTATATAAAAAGAAGTATTCTTTATATAATATAACCATAATTTTTTTTAGTGGATTCCAAGTTATCACCCTGGGAATTCCGAGGCTGAGAGCGTCATAACCATTTTCTGTCGACCCAATTCCAAGAGACACGACTCTTTTCTCGAAACTAATCCAATTCAATGGAAACAACGTCCTTCCTTGAAATCAACCCCTCGAGCACTCGTTCTCTACTCCCATCTTTTTTTTATTTTTATTTCACTAAACTCGGAGTCTTAATTTCCTAAAAAATGGCGTCCAAGACTTGAAACTTCATAATGTAATAAATTGCTCTACGTATCTTTTAAATGAAAAAAAAAATGAACAGCTGTGAGCAATGGAGTTGGTACGTTCATCGACCTTTCCACACTTTTCCCTTGAAACGGAGGGGACTTAACCGCACTAAATTTAAGGCTTTTTTCCCTCTCTTGCGCATTCAGGCCCCCAGCAGCCAAGAAAACCCATTGAAGAACTTAAAATCTATAAGTCCTCTGCTCAAAAAATTTACCGAAGAACCCAATTTTCCGGGCGTTTTCCCGGGTTATTTTTCATTTCAAGCGAAGACTCGCATTACATGGTTCAGCGAGTCTTAAGTAACTGAAGCGGAGGACAAAAGTTGTGAAACAAAAGCCCCTTTCTCAAGGGCATCTTTTTTTTAATTCAATTAATGTCGTGATGAGGTTGAGAGAGCGACCTTTTGTTCTCTCGTGCGGCTTCGAAATGGCGTTTTGACGTAAATTTCTCTCCTCCTCCCTCGTGAAGTTTATGAGAGGTAAAAAAAGAAGAAAAAACTTAATTAAGACCTCCGATGAAGTACTCTCTGAGGAAGCTCTAAGCATAAATAATTATTAAGCCTGTCTTAATTCAATGTGAATTACGAAAAGAACAAGGGCTTTACTAAGAAGCCTATATTACATAAAAAAAAAAAAAGGTTTAATTAAAAATTCAGTTTCCTCAAGAAAAAAATTGATTTAAAAGTCATTTTATGAGGGAGAGAGAAAAAAAAAGGATACCGCAGTCCCGTCAGAGGAAGTATGACAAAAGAATGTCCGGAACGTGTCATGGAATTATGCGGTAATGTAACATTTGCGGTCCCGCCTTATCCACTGTAGGATTTATGTTCGTTCAAAATATTTAATTGAAGAATTTTATGAAGAAGTTTTATTTATTTATTTTTTTAATAGCCTCTAATCCTTAACGTCCACCTACTCCTTAATCAGGATTTAGAGAAAATAAAATCATTAATTTAGTCCTGCTGGTTCATAAGGTCTCGGTATTTTAATGGAGGGCCCTCGAGTCATAGCACCTCTAATATATTCCGCCACAAAACTCACTCGGGGGAAAGGGTTAAAGACACCCTTTTCAGCCTCAAACCCCCCAACGAGCTCTTCCCTCGTTTTAATTAGCGTACGTCATGTTATTCATTTTCTTCAAAAAGGAGGGAATACGAATTTCGAAGGTTTAGAAGATGAAACGTATCCTAATGCGATCTCAACAAGTAGTTTGGCCAGATTACATTTAGCTCGTTTGGAAACCGCTGTCGGTCCCTTGTGCCTTCCACCATAATGTCCCTCTTAACAAGTCTCCTAATCTCGGTCATTTTAAAGAAAAAACGAGCCAAACTTTCCCAATGGGATAACTAATTTGTTCAAGTAGTTGGAGAAAAACAAAGAAGTTACATTAATGTTCTGAAATAAAAATCCCGCCAAAACTGGTGGCAGCGGTAGGTTGAAAACAGCAGCCTATTAGTTCTAACATTTTAGAGGGGGAAAAATCAAAATTATTGCTCTAAAAGAATTTATTAGAGAGACAGGAGTGTTGACGAGGAATGAATGCCCATGACGTCCGACTGTATTGAGGACAAGGTGAGATAGCGAAGTGGGAAAAAGCGAGATCCATATTGTTGTCGTAGCCCTCCCCGCAGAAATGACAGGCCGATAGGAGAAAATGCGAAAATTGAATGCAGCCTCCTTCTCTCTCTCGGTTTTTTCCACCACTAAAAAATATTCGAATTAACTCCGCTAAGTCAAGGATGTTTACGATATACGAGTTCCCATTGTTAAAAGGATCCAAGGAGAAAACAGGGCTGCCCATCACCCGACTCTATAGATTTATTTTCTTCATCCGACCTCAGAAAAACTAGAGCGAGAAAAAAAAAATCTTGTCATCATGCCAGACTCATTTTAATCTATTCTTCTTTTTGTAAATTTCATGATTGAACAAGACATATTTTAAATGAAAATTCTGAGAAAAAAAATACCAAGAATTCCAAACCTACGAATGCTCCGAAAGGAAATTAAAGATTTTCGGATAACTTTTTAAAGGAAATAACTTCCAACTTATCGCTCCCTGTTTTTCTATCAAAAATAAACGCAATTAATCATTTCTATATTCTTTTTCTTCAGATATTCAAGACATGAGAAAGAAGATAAAACTTAGCTGGTAGCAATCAGGACCAATGTTGCGCTGGCAGCGAATAGCATAGAGACACCTACGTTTTCTGAATCTACTAATCTCAATACGCCTGGGAAAAGTTTTCCCCCACTCATGCCACGTTTTTCCCCAAAAATCCTTCAATATCTCGACGAATTGGGTCGAAGATCAACTCAGTTTACACATTTAACCTCATTTTTTATGCTAAACAGGACCTATTTTGCTGCATTTTCTGAAACGCTTCTTTTTATCCTTTTATACATGCAAGGAATTTTCCATTTTTAAATGTTTGTTTCTCGTTAAAGTCCACTAAAAAAAGTCTATTGTGACAGCAGGATATAATGAGCGCTGTCTATATTCAAGAATATGAATTTATAAGCGAGTTAAATTGAAAGGAGTAAAACTCCGAGTGCCTCTATTTGTCTTTGGTAAATTAGCTCAACACAAGAAAGATGTGGGCATTCAAAATTTAGGAGAAAAATATTACACAATGGCTTTTTTTGGAAGCAGCTGAAATTTTCTGCAGGAAGAGATAAGGTAGAGGCGGTAATCTCACCCAGGCTTAGGCCTGTCAGAGATAAGGTATGGCCTTCGTTTTCGGGAATAAACTCTAAAACGTTTTCTCGCACGTCGTGAAACGAGTTCGGTTAATAGATGGCTCAATATACTTTATTAAAAAAAAACCTGAAACGTATAAAAAAAAAAAAAAGGTCATGGGGTGTACGTGTTGTTAAGAAGCAAGAAGGTTTAGTGAAGGTGCATTAAAGGCTTTTCCTCTAATGGGGCAGTTAGTCGAACTAATGAAGTAGAGGCTTCTCTTAAAGGCGCCTTTAATTATCAAAAGGGCTGTTTTTAAGGGGGTAGCCCAAGAGCCTAGTCGTGGAATTCATTAATGTAACACACGTAAAAGTTCACCCGTGTTAGTGAAAGGGTCATGCATAATTTGTGGTCCAAGAGGCCAAAGGTAAAAGGCAACCTATTCTGTAATCGTCCCGAGTCTACGCCGAGGATTAAAAATACAAAAAAAAAGGACGAAATTTCAGGACCCTTAAAAATGTCGAAGTCAATTGGGGCGTAAACGCCAAGTATAAAAATAACCTTAAGCTCTACTAAAAAGCCTTGCCATTCATCCATTAAAAAAACTACCAAGAAAGAAGCGCCCAAAAAGGTGAAAATACTTGGAAAGAAAATGTAAATTCCAAGCGTAAACCCACAATCAATCTAGAAAATTCCAATAAAAAAAAGTTTCAATTCAATCTGTCCTTTTAATTATAATTTTCATTCCATGAGAGTAAAGGCGTTAAAAACATGAGAAAGTTTAAATGAAAATATTTTATGGAAAATTCAGAAGTTGGAAATTCTAACTTTTTTTTTAATTTTAACTTTTTACTTATAAGGTACCAACAAAAAGTTAATAAAATTTAAAATTATTAAAATTATTTTTTTTTAATGAAACTACGAGGAAGATCTTTTCTTTTGTATCTACAATCGCAAATCACCCGATTTTCCCCCTGTGGCGTCACTTCCCTGCCATAATTTCTTTCACAAACTAAATTAAGTACACAAAAAAATTTTTTTCAAGGTAGGAACAAATTTCCAACGACATTTTTAGCTAGCAGAGTTTTTAATGAAGGCATTAATAGTAGTAGCACAACCCATTGTTCGATTTTCCTCCCTACCCGCAATAGGACGATTTGAAGAAAAGGAATCTAGCTAAATAAATAAAAATTTCTAAAGGATTTAAGTGTTAAGTAAAATGTGCTGAGGGTGGGAGATTTCTTACCTGATGAGGTTGCGGGATATAGCTGAGCGATTGGTGATGATGCGGCCGAGCCGGATAGGGACCGTTGGGGACCGAGCCGGGGAAAAAAAATCGTGAAGGGAAGGCGAGGAGAAGTTTGACTTTGACAATAAAGAAAAAAAAAATCAAACCGAATGTTCTGTATTTCAAACCCGTTTTGTTCTTTAATTAGTATGTGTGCTTACCTGATTTTGCGGTATGTAGCTGAGAGACTGATGATGATGAGGATGTACCGAGGGAGGTGTTGTGGGGTAATAAGGCCCATTTGGTACAGTGCCCCGGCATAGTTCGTGGAGAGATGTCGACGATTTGTTATACTAAATAAAAAGAGAATTTATAACCGAAAAGAACTAATCCTTTGCGCTATCACGATTTTTAATGCCTTTGGTACATGGAATCAATGATTATTTAACTTTAAGGAATGTAAAATTGTCGAAGAACACAATCTACTTGATGAAAGAATTACTTCAAACATAAGATTTTTTAAGATTATAGATTGAAGGCAAATTGTATGAAATTAAAAGGTTTAAGGTTTATGTACCAAAGGCATTAAATAAGAGGGTAAAATAAGAGCCGTTGATTTAAAAAAAAAAAAAAATGGGCGACTTTTTGAAAGGAAAAAAGGGAGATCGTTAGGTCGAAGCGTTAAATTTATTCAAATATTTGTTTAAAGGGTATCAATTTAAATAGTTTGAGAAATGATGAGGAGGTGGGATATGTTTGTATACCTGATGATGATGCGGGTAGTGTATGGGGTGAAAGGGGGGTGGTGTTGTCGGATAGTACGGTCCGTTTGGTATGAGGCCGAGCCTGTAAGGGCTGTGAACAGGGCAGCTCGGTCTCACCCATCTCGGGGTTATCGTCCAAGGTGGGGGCTCCAGGGCGCGGTGTCCACTTTTGTTTTTGAAACGTTAACGAGACGAGAGATCCGACCGTACACGACACAAAACACCGACTGGCTGCTCCGTGAAACCCGCGTACCACCCCCATTCATCCCTACTTTCCTCATCCCTCTTCCTCCTACCCCCGACAACCCACCGCCAACAGGCAGCCGACACCGCCCTGATGCGAAAACCAACTGTCTGAACGACATCAAACCCATTTTTTTTACCCCTCCTACTCATCAACCTGAGAGTTAATACATCTCTAAAAAACCTCCCTCACCATATTTTTTCTATTTATAGAGAACGCTTGTTTACCTCAACTATTTTCATCACTCAAAAGTACCAAGTACCACTTTCAAAAGTCGTTTATTCCATCAAAATGTTTCTGGGCCAAGAAATGAGAAAAACTCCCAACAAATCGGATGAAAATAATTGTTCCTCTGTGGAACAAGGAAAACCCAGCCAAGCGCGCCAGTATGTAAGATTTTTGACCAAAGAACTAAGCGAATATCCAAAAGATAGGGGCCAAAAAATGAGAAGAACTCCGTGAAAAGGTCGAGAAACACCCCAAAAAATACTCCAACCTGTTTTTCTAGACGAAAACTTTTCCAAGATCCGATCCGGCTAATTTCATCGAATCGTCCGGGAGAGAAACAGCATCTAAACCCAGGACAACTTTAATTGCGTGAGGGGAAAACAGCCTGCTGGTAATTTCCAAGTTCCGGAAGAGTAATCGTGGGGACGGAGAGTCTTCACCCAAGCCGGGGCCGTTTCGAATCACCTCCCTTCGTCCAGCTCCCCACTAATCGCCCGAATCGTTTCGTCGGGAGGAACTCTCGGGGCGGACCCAGTTCCAGAAAGTTTCTTCATGATTTTCAAGTTAGAAACCATTTTCGCAGAAACCAGAACAATGAAATCACTAAAAAACCATTTTTGAGCACAAAATTATTTCAAAACAAATTTCTTGTTTTCTCTTTAAATAAAATCCGCGAAAATAAAGTGAAGAAACTTTCAGGAGAAAGATTGGCTCACAAAAAAAAATTAAATATTTAGTGTTTTTTGTGAAAGGAAGAAAAAGGAGTGAAGTTAAAAGTTATATGCCGGTGGGGAAGACTGCGGGAGGCGGTAAAAGCACGATGATGATAAAGGGTTTAGGGAATTACATCGTAAGAGTGAATTTTACCTCTTGAGAGAATCTTGCGACGCAACCAATTATACATCTCGTAGATTTAACTAATGGAATTATAACAAGCCATTTTAATGAACATTATTTATCTTTTCCACCAATTATTCAGTTAGAAGTCTTTTTTTAAATTTTAGGCCATTTTTTTATTTAAATAATATAAAGGAATGTTTTTTAAAGTTTATTTCCGATTAGATAGGGAAGAGTGGGACCAGGAAGACAAGCGTGTCCTCTCCACCCTTGTCAAACATAGGTCTTATCTGAGTTTGTTGTCCGCCCGTTCGCTGTATTGTCCCGCCTCTCCGACAATACAGAATAGCTAGGTCAGCGACCTAGACGTTCATATTTTCCCTTTTCTATTTTGCTATTCAAATTCGGATTGATTTTTTAAAATGTTTTGAAGGGCAATCTATCTCGGGTAGTAATATTAAAATACTTCGGACATAATAGGGTTTCGGAAGGAAGAAACTCTCTGTAAAAATAGAGCTTCTAGGTCGAAAAATTGAGAGTCGAACTTGGGAAAAAATCCGGGTGGTGTTTCGAAGCCTGAAAACTGAGAAAGGTAGAAAGAGGATTCAAATGCTCTTAAACCCGCTTTCTCACTCACTAGCGCTTCGTCTCACCCTTCTCAAATGGCAAAACTTACGCCGGTTCGAATTTTTCATTTACGTTTCGCGTTTTAATTTCTTTCTAACCTTTTTTTTAACTAAACTAACTAACTCTATCCGTAAAGTAAACCTTAAAATGGGAAGAGAGCTAAAGTTCAGGGAAAAATCCTGCGTGTGTAGTAGGGTGGTAGAAAGGAAAGACGCTGTCAAGCAGAAGGGGTCTCGGGAGAGTCAGTCAGGGGACAGAGAGACTTTTAAAAAAATATGTATAGAGGGAAAAAAATGTATAGAGGGAAAAAAAATTAAGGAGAGAAAAACCTTTCTTTTTTACGGTTCTTTCAGAAAGGTGCTATCGACAAATAAATGTTCAAGTTCTGGAATGGCAGAAGACCGACTAGTAAATTATCTGTAATTGGGAAAGGAGAGAAGGAGCGGGTAGGAAGGCACAAAAGAAGCGGAGAATGAGACGGTTCATTGTCCGCCTACGTCCCTTCTTTATTCTTGTAACGTTTTCAATCAGACAATGTCGCCTTTAGTTTTTTTTCCGATTTTTCCACTTTTAATACTTCATTGTCAATATAACAACGAATCTGATTAAGGGAAAATAAACAAAAGGGGAAATCAATAAGTTATTAACAGGGTCGAAGGATTGTGTTTGCGGGGGTTGACAAAGCGTTATTACTAATCAGACGAATTAAACTGTCAGCAGAATCGTTGGCTTTATTCGACATTCTTGACGGAAACCCTTCATAGAATTCCCCGTGAAACTTGCTCCATCAACTAAGCTCAAAAATAGTGTTTGATATACGCTAACAAGCGCGATCACAATGAGGCCTCGCCATTTGAATAGGAATCAGGGAAATCATTCAGCTCAAAAGCTACGTTTAACGAATCTGCATTTCCCTGGAATATTGAAATAACACCGAACATAAAACGTTGAAAAATGAAGTTTTAACCGGTTTTATATAAATGAGGAAACGCTCGAGTTACGCCATTTTATCAAAAGCGTACATGTGCGAAACACACCACGGCTTTCAAACTTTCCCCTAAGAAACTTGCTTCGTAATAACGGGGAAAGGGCCCTGGTTTTCGCCGCCAAACGTTTGTCAAACATACCCCGAAAGCGATAATTAAGGCGAGAAGAGGGGAGGGGAAAAAAAAGTTGTTCTAATTATTAGAACAATCGAAAATTGATGTGACAACATAATAGGGGACGTCGAAACTTACACAATAATAGACCGAGGAGACGGGAACTGTAAAACTTGGCGCTTCAGGGATCCTTTTAAAAGTTTCCATTCAATAGAAAAGAAGGGAGGGACTGAAAAAAAAGGACAAGAGCGTTCGCACTTCCGTCGAGAAAGGGTCAACTTTATTAACAGGATTATCTTAAGGGTAAGTTCCAGAGACTTTCTGGATAACGAGTTTCCTCTGGCGTCTAACTCACTCGGAGATTCTAATTTGGGTAACTTACGTAATTGGCTACACCTCACTTAAACACAGAAACCATATTTTCCACCATATTTTTTTTAAGCCCAGAATAAATCGATAGCAGTCTTTCATCATTTATCGGGCCTGTCAAAAATTGTCGCGGACCGCCACTTGATATTTTTTTTACAACCAACGTTTTTAGCAACGGATAACACGAGTTATGCCCTTTTTTTTCACCCCTCGGCTGAATAATCACAGGAAAGCGAAATGTCAAAAACAAGCCTTGAAATATTTTCTCATTACTTTTACATCAAGTTTGCAGCAAATGGGATTTATACAACCTTCCTAAAGTTGCGACTTTTACCCGAAAGAATTTCCGCCACGGAAAAGGCTCATCGAAGGGTAAACAAAACGGAATTTCAATTAACGGTCCCGAGATCACAAAAAACAAGAAACAAACGGGGTCTTGAAAAATTCCATGTTTAAGGCCTCCCTAAGGTCGGATGGAGAAAAATCTTATGTTAAGCCTAACAAAAAGTTGGTAACTCTGAGGAGAACAATTTTTCACCTGATAGTCACCAAAAAATTCCAAGAATGTTCTTATCCTCAGGGTGCCAACCATTTTCCTCAGGAGTGCCAAACACTACGGGGGAAAATTAAACCTTGACATTTTGGTACACCCCTTATCATTAAATATTTTTAATTTAATTTTCAGTTTAAGTACAATGCAGAATTATCTCAGTTTAAGGTCTCTTATATAAAAAAAGGTTTTGCAAATTCGTTAGCATGAAAAAAAAGTAGAATTACGTTTGTAATGAGAAAGGAAAAGTGTTAGTTGAAATTACAGCTGGGTCTCCTCACGCCTTGGGTCTCTGCGGGTTATAACTCAAACGGAATTGGTTATAGAGCAGAGAACCCGACGCCATTGGTTACTTCTCTAATCTAACTATACAAACCAGAGTCGTAATATCCTTTTCTTTCAAGTTTTAATCATATTTTACACCCGAGCGAAGAAGAATTTATGCGAAAAAACATTTTTTAAGCGTCAATTTGAAGGTTCAATTATAAATATAATGGATATACGAATAGACGACTGAAACAACGTCATGAACACGAATTCTGCGCCTATTGTTCTAATTATGAATGGAATATGTGCTTCTGACAGGTTTTATATCGATTTATGTCTAAAAATCAATTAATTTTTATCACTAAATTTCACGCTTAAAATCATCATTTTATGAAGCCAAAGTTTGCTTTATTACGGAGGGTAATCTTTTTCCAAAGTTTTGGGGGGGGGGGGATTCGGGAGATTTCGCCATATTGCCATGGACAGGTTAAAAAAAGGTTTAATCAAAAGTATCTAATAATTAATGTAGCAATCTATACAAAGCAACTGATTGGAAACAGATACAGACAAGCTATTTTGAATAACAAGCAGTTTGAAGGCTTTCAAAGGACTCTTTTAGGCCGATTTATATTCAAATGATATGTTAATGGCTAATTTTCTCCCTTTTCTTCTTCCAGGGCGTCAAATGAATAGGTTTTAAATTGTACCAATTACGTCTTTTTATAATGAGCCTTTAGTTCTCGGGCGTAATTAATGGGACAAAATGGCTCTCGGAATAAACAAGGAATTTTTTTTTGCAAAAAGAGAAGGAAAAAAATTAAAATTTTCATAAATATTTAGAAAATCAGTGTAAATTGTAATATACTTTCATATTGGTTCTCGTGAGATTTATGTGCGCAGGTAGCACAGATGGTATCAAAATCCATTTCCAAAACTACTTTCCCACGCCCCACTTTTACCGGAACCTCCCACATCCACAAAACAATTTTCTCCCAGCGATGTTTTCATTCCACGAATATCGGATATCAAGCCCTTTATAAATCATATGAAACCCATTAGAAAATCGTCAGAATCTCCGGATTATTTTATTTAAAAAATTTTGCCCTCAAATTGTGACTTTTACAAGTAGAAAAGGCAAATTTAAAGTTAAAGTAACGGTTCGTGAAGACTAATTTGATTCAAACGGAAAGGCTTTTGTTAAGAGACAAGTTTGTATCTAGTTAGAAACACAGGGAAAGTACAAAGAAAAGGGCGGGAAGGCTTTTTAGTACTTACCTCCGTTTTCAAAAGAAGTTACAACAATGTAACACTTTAAAAAAAATATATCTTGACCTCAATCAAAAAAGCACCAAGTTCGCTTTCCTCTCAGGGAGTCCCATTCCAATTTAAAACGTATAACTTTGTAGATAAAGTACGATGAACCTGCTTCTGATAGGATTTTTTTTTAATGGAGAAAGATGATTGAATAAAGCTATTCATTACGCATTTAAGGGTCCGTCCTATCCCGTAGTATAGCGTCATTTTTCTTTGAAGTTTTCCTCCAATTAAGCGAAAAAAAAACTGGTGGTTTTTAATTGTTTTTTTTTTTATTGTGCTTTAGAATACATTTATTTACTTAAGTACCAACAGAAGATTTTTTTTAAATCATTAAAATGTAGAAAATCAGAAAGAAAAAAAAGTGAAGTTTTAATGATAGTATAGAAATGTTTTATTTTAATGATTAAAGAGAGAGGGGGGGGGGGAGAAAATCGTTCAAACGCGATTGTACTTATGTATAATTAATAATAATTTAATTCCCATGGTTCACCATGTATGTACAGCGAAAAATTCAGAAAAAAATTCATAAAATATTGTTCTACCACCTCGAAAAATCTGAAAAAATTCTGACAAGTAAATAAAGTAAAGTAAAGTAAATATGTCTTTTAACATATTGTATTGATTTCGTAACGTTACCTCTTCAGGAACAATCGAGGTTTTGGAATTTTTAAATTAAAAATTCAAGCATTTATTGAGGTCGGAAAACTTCGAAAAAAATACTCCAAGATGGGTTTGGAAGCTCTATAAGCCGCAAAAAATCTGGGCTCTGTGGGACCATTAGTTCTCGAGATATTAATTGAAGACCTTCAGGGAAAAACCAACTTAGTCCATTTTATTAAAAAATTGAGGTATAACGCTATCTGTTCTAAGGAGGAGTACTACATTCCTGTAAGCTGCAAATAATGAATAATCAACTGAGTCCCATGAAATTCAATGTAAAAGATTAACGGGTACGGGGAATAACCGACTTAGTCCACAGAGAGCGGGAAAAACCAACTTTGTCCAAATTCTCCTTCCATTCTTATTCCCTCCATATTGTTTATTTACGTGTTTCATTAAAATTTTGATTTAATTTTTGTGATAAATCGAAAAAAAAAAAAAATTAAAATTTAAGAATGTTTCAAAAGGGATTTTTCAAGGTAATTTGAACGGGGAAAATCCAACTAAGTCCACAATTTTTTTTTCAAAAATTTAGTGTAGCTTCAAATTAGCATAATTTTTTGTTTATAGAGTAAAAATCCACGGTCAAAGGTTCATGAACCGATAAAAAAAAACAATTAAAAAAAATGATCATTTGAATAAAAATTATGAAATAACCAACTTGTTTTTTCAATTTCTGGAAACATAGACCTTTGGACAAAGTTGGTTTTTCCCCAAAGGTCTTCAATTATTTTCTGAAATGAGAAAATCGCGTTTTTCACGAAAACCGTTGATCTTTTTGATCTGAAATTTTCCTCATTTTTTATTCCTATATAGAGGCGTCTTCCTGATTTTTTTCAGCAAAATCGGAGCTTAGGCCATTTTGACGCCCTTATCCCTCTATAGCCTTTATGAGTGTTTTGCAAAGCTAAAAGCTAAGAAAGTTTTTTCCTAAGCACTGTTAATTTTTGGTAAATTGACAGAAAAAAA
>JACGAQ010002403.1:0-41755 GCA_014119065.1 Orius insidiosus
TTGTCGTTTCCTAGGCATTTCCCCGAAGCCTTTTTGCATGTAATTTTTTTGATGTTTCGAGGTTCTGAGTCCTTAGCCATGGTCTTTTCTATTATTCGTATCCGTGATGATTTTTGTTTCCATTTTCCTGTAAGCCGTGTTCCGATATCGAAGCCAATTTTGCAGGTAATTTAAATCGCCAAGTGATGTCCGTTCGACGTTCCGAGTCCTTTGCCATGGTCTTTTCTTAATTCATTTCCGTGAGGATTTTTGTTTCCATTTTCCTGTAAGCCGTGTTCCGATGTCGAAGTCTATACTTCAGGAATTTAGATCGCCTAGTGATGTCCGTGTCGTTTATCCTTGTTTGTGTCCATGTTTAATTTTGCTGTCGGATTCCCCTTTCCGCAGCGGCGCGGACTGGCCATTTTTTCGCTTTCATGATGTTGGCTGTGAATCTCGGGTTGCTTCCCAGGCTTCTCTGTGTCCCTGTCCCACGTCGCATCGTCCGCGTTCGTCTCAGTGACGGTGGTACACGCGAGGCGTGCGGCGGCATACCGTTGGCAGCGGAAGATTACATGTTCAGCCGTTTCAATTTCCCCTCAGAAACTGCAGCAAGGGTCGCTTACAAGACCAAAACTTGTGCAGTCTGTCCGCGAAGTCGCCATGGCCGGACAGTATTTGGCATTCAGATTCATAATGGTCTGCCTGAATATACTTCATATTCAGCGCGCTCTTATGCTGGGAAAAATCTTCCACGTGTGACGTCCCTTGGTGGAGGAATCCCATCGCCGCTGACACTCGTTTAGAAGCCATTCATTTGCCTGTTCGATCTCTTCTACGTCGGGGATGCCAGATGGCCGGTTTCGCTCCATGAGCCACGTTGCAGTTCTGCACTTGATGTGGAGGGGGTACACCCGCGATGACGAGCAGCGCGTCAGTCGAGGAGGTCCTATACGCGCGGGTCACCATTAAAAGAGCTTTCCTCTGCGCCGATTCAAGTTTGCCCCAGTCCGGTTTCTTCAGGAGGGGTGATCATGCTGGAGAGGCGTACGTGATGATAGACTCAAACAATGCTTTATACATTATCATCCTACTCTTCGCCGTCGTGCCCCATGTGACTTCGGAGAGCGATTTAGCTCTGGCAAAAGACGCTACAGACTTCTCCGCGGCTCCAAAGGTGAGTTTAGCTCCGATTTTTACCCCTTAAGCCGGGTCCACCCTGGCAGCCGAGGCGAGGCAATCCGAGGCGAGGCATTCGCTTCGGTGTGGACGAGTTTCCGAGGCGAGGAAGCCAGGTCCGCGGCGTTCCGAGGCGTGCCTCAGCCGAGCCGATCGGAGTCGGTACATCAAAGGAATTCGGTGCTCGGGTTCGTTTCAATGTGGACGGGGTTTGAACGTGCTCTCGGCTGACGCACCGTACCCCTTTATTTATTTATTATCTGTTATCACCCCTGTTATCACACTTCGAGAAGCCCCACAAAATCTGTCCTCGACATTCTCGTAAAATTTGCGAAATGTGCACCGTCTTCGCTCCACAGAGATTGTAGAAACAGCTCGCCACGAGTTTTAATTCTGTCCCGGTACATTGTTTTTTGCCATAGCCTTTTTCTATTTTTTTTTCTCCAACAATTTCATAATCAAAAATGCGGCGCCCGCCACGGCCACTTTCGAGTCCGACATCTTGACTACTGAAACTGCCTCGGGGGTTTTTCTGGATCGATGCCTCAGTTCGCGCCGCGGGAGCGTTCGCGTCCATTTTTATATTTCCGCACGAGGCAGCCTGAGGCGAGGCGAGGCCGTTCTGCCTCGCCTCGGCTGCCTCGCGCAGTGTGGACCCGGCTTAAGTAGGTTGGTTCAGGGTCGTACGTGATGTTTCGGCCGTCTAGCCTGATGACGGGCGGACTCCGCATATTGAGGTTACCCTTTGGGATTGTCTTTACCGTCTTTTCCGGAGCGACTTCGAGTTTTATTTTATTTTTTATTTTTATTTATCCACAGTTCTACAGACAAATGTCCAAAAAAGAACAGTCGTATAAGTACAAAAATAAAATGTGGTATATACAAGTCGAAAGATATTACAATAAATAAGATAAATAAATAAGTATGTACAAATAAATAATAAAAATTTTGGAAGTATAGACGGGCATAGATACATAGATTTTAGAACTAAAAAACATCACCGCTCCCCAACCATTCCCTCGAGGCAGATTGAAACTGATGTAGGGACATGTTGAAGAGGTCTGTGGACGAAGTGAGGAATCGTTACTGACTTAAAAGCTCTCGGCTTGTTAGCTGTTCCTACGACGAGTAAACGGAGTTTGTGGTTCCCAGTAGCATTCGCGCAGGGCATAAAAGTGATTCTCTCCTTTTGAAGTTTTCTTCCTGGGGCACTTCTTTCTTCAGCTGACGCTAATGTTTGTTTAGGCAACATCCGCCAAAATAGTCCAGACTCATCGGCATTGTAGATTTGCTCTGGAACGAATTGATTTTCCTGCACCATCGCATCAAATGCTTTTTCAAATGGTTCAATTGATTCAGTATTGCAGGAAAGTTTTTCGCCAGAGATTTGTAGACGTCTGATACCATGGCGTTTCTTGAAATTTTGTAACCAACCATGGCTGGCGTTAAAACCCATACCACTCTTTATTTGTTGGTGGAACAGTCGAGCTTTTTCGCAAACCATCTCACCGGATAAGGGAACATGTAATCTCTGTAAACTGCTTCTTCTACCTGCGGATTCTCAGGCTGTTTAAGAGTTTTACGATCGCCCAGTCCACGTTCGGTTTTGGAAACAAAGGCTTTGATTTTAACTTTATTAGAGTAAATGTCGCCGAAAGTTGATTTTCCGATCCCGTATCGCGATGCGATAACCGAATAACTTACGCCTTTTTCAATTAACGCGATTATTTCTATCTTTTCTTTAAATGACACGCATTTGTGTTTTCGGGGGGGCATAATTCTCAACTTTTCAACTCTTCTTGCAATATTGCACAACAAGTGGAAAGAAAACAGACCATTTGCCGTGAAAAGTAAAGGGAGGAATGGGGAAAGGGTGGGGGTCAGCCGACAGCCGAGGCACGTCCGGACGACGCAGTAGTCCGGACGGCCGCGTGTCCGGATTACCAAGGTCCTACGTTTATTTTATTTTAAAATACATTCATGGAATTTTCATGGGATTAGCATTAAAAAGGGTTTATATGAGAAAAAAAAAAGAGTTTAATGTGGTCCCCTCCCCTTAGTTTTTTTTAATCAAAGAATTTTTTGGTTTAGTTTAACGTGCGTTTGGGTATACAAGGTTTTTTTTAAATTTCAGAATTTTCCATTCCAAATTCAGTAATCACAAATGTACACTTCATACAAGCAGTATAATAGTAGTTGAGCATAATAAAATGAGTAAAAAGTGATTAGTTTTAGGCAAATTCGTTTGGGGGTACCGACCTTACTTACCCTGAGGCACCAATGCTGGATACACCATAATTACCACCCCTCCTTTTTTTATTATTTTTTTTATTTTTTTATAAATAAACGCTTAAATTTTTAAAAGATAATATACATTTTTTTTGTACTCCTACAAAATAAAATCTGAGCCAAGCAAGCCAGGTATGGAAAGATTCACCGAGAGGCAAAGAAAGGAGTCAGCGAACTAAGTAAATAACGAAGAGGCTTTTAATGAAAATTTGCAGAAGATCGGTGTAACTTCCGGAACGCAGTTTCAAAACTTCATACAGAAAACGTTTTGACCAAAATTTAAGCTAAAAATTGGCACTTGCAATGTTACATCATTGCAATGCTAACTTTATATCAACGGTTAGCTGACAATACCTTTAATCTGCAAAAGAGAAACTTTATCGGATAAAATATCGGAAGGAAGGCCATATCGAATCAACCCTAATTATAACCGACATAGAGGGGACACTCGAGCGGATTTTTCAGGAAAATTAGTTAATTAAAATTAAATTAAATTTATTAAAAATCGATTTTATAAAGAAAATTTATCGCCTTCCTCGGGAATAACTTCATGATCGGTCGACTTCGGAGCGTTCGGCGTCGAGTTCGGAGCGTTCGGCGTCGAGTTCATCCTCCTTTGACTCGACGTATCTTCTTCCTGCAACAATTTTTTGGATTAAAAAAAATTAGAAAATTAAATTAAAAATTGTCACAACTCAACAAGTTAAGTTGAATGACTTTAGTTTCTTCTTAATTATTGACAGTTGCGGCCACAGTTCAAGAAAACAAAGCGTTCAACATTTTAAAATTATCGGCACCGACGTTTCTGACTAGCTAAATAAAAATATATGTACTTACAATCCTCCGAAGGACAGTGGAGATAGCCTCCTCCACCACACTTTCCTTCGCGTTTTCCAACAGTGCAATAAATTTATTGTAATTTGTCGTTCCCTAAAAAAATATTTATAAGTGATTTCAAAAGTGCTATACATACTTTTTCAAGAACTCTGATGACTTCTATTATGTTTATTGTTTTATGTCTCCTCAGCAGGTGCTTGAGGTAATTTTTGCTGCTGCTTGAGTCTCTATAAACAGAAGTATTTATGAATGAATTTAATAGGCTTACAATTTGGGCAATTATTAGGTGTGGAAAATGAAACTCGGCTAAAATCTACAAAATTCAAATTTACTAAATTAAACTGTGGCTGAGTTTCATTTTGTACACCTAATACAATGTAACATCACTGCAAGGCTAACTTCATATCAACGGCTTGCTGACATACCTTTAATCTGCACAAGAGAAAATTTGACCGCAGAAAAAATGTAATTACGTGGCCAGGATAGGAAATTAAAGATGAGGAAATTGATTGTAGGAGGGAGGGGGGTGAAAAAAATTTTTTTTTTACAAATTTTTTTAAGAATCAAGGTAAAAGAAAAGGGAAAAATAAAGTAATATTGTGATCATGATTTGTCTTTTATACATATGAGGGTTGTGGGATCCCCCTAAAAGACCAACAAAATTAAATTTTTATGGTCGATCGAAAAATACTTAAAACTATTGTAATCAGTTTAGATCCATAATCAATTAGACTCCACTCTAAAGCTACAGGGTCTGAAAGACCTTTTCCCAAAACCCCGACATGGAGGGTAAAATTATTCAAAACTTGTCTTGGATATTGTTTAACGGCGAAAAGCAGATTATATTGGATTATAATATATGAGGGGCTACTGTCGGTCAACAATTAACGCGAAATTAGACGTTTTTCTCGGTACATCGTGATGATAAGAATTACCAGATAAAAATTTAATTTTTCTAGAAAATTGCCAAATAGGAGGTATTGCCAACTCACCGACTTTAGTTACACAACCAAAATGGCAAACGTGATGTTTGAACCAAATAAACTTGCAAAAATTCAAAAATACTTATCTTACCTCGTGCGTGACCTCTTCATGGTTGGTTCGAGAATGATTGGAGGGTTGGAGACCTAGGTTAGACATGTGCCGAGCTGCCGACGGTGGCTCTCTCCTTCATGGAGAGTAGTTAAATATTCAGAAACTACTTTAGAAGGGAAACTACTTACTGCAAGGCTAACTTTCAACTGCATGACTTTGATCTTTTGGGCCTTTTTAAACCTTTCTGAGCATAAACGACCCTTACAATCCAATGGACCCGCCCTATAACCTCAAAAATTAAAAATATCTTCCGCACTGGTTTGAATATTCCCGCTCGAAGTGGGAGCGATAGCTTGATTAACTTCATTTAATGAATAACTTTAATCAATTTCTAATCGTTTCCATTTCTCTAGTTAAAAGTATAAAATGAATCCTTGTGAAATTTGGAGACGAGAAGTTAAGTAATTCCGGCGTACGAAAAAAAAATTGAATTTCGAGACGAAATATTCAGTTTCTCCCATCGATGTATATGTCGCAGCCCTTTTGTAGAATTAGCCTTTTTGCAAAAAGGCTAGCCTCTTTGCAAAACGCCGGCGTTTTGTGGAATGAAACGTTGATTGACAAAACGCCTGGTCGATTTCCGCCCTTTTGTAAAAAGGCTGGATGTGCTTAGCCTTTTTGCTAAAACATTTTCTTTTTACAAAGAGGCTAACAGCGGCTCGCCGTTTTGTAAAACGGCTGACTCCCCGCCTTTCAGGATAAGTGATAAGTGATAACTGATAACTGATAACACAGCTAACCTCCCGCTCCGAACCTAGTGATTGTTTAGTTTTGTTTTTTGAAATATTTAAGGACAAAATGAGTATAAGTGAAGATGAAAACAAACTTTTGTTCGATTCTAAAGTGTCTGACTTTTATAACTCACAGAAAGAAGATGCGGTAAAAAAAACCTTGGACTAAAATTAGGATTAATCAAGTTATAGCAGAAGTTAAGGCTTCTAGAGCTGCTGTATCGGTAGGTACCAAACGTACAAGTACTCAGTACCATTTTAATTCTAAATATGACATTATTGTTATCGGCGGTGAATTCCTCAATCGACCTCGCAATCCGCAGGCACAGGGGAGCGTTGAGAGGAGCAATCAAGATGTAGAAAATATGCTTCGCGCTTGGAACTTCGCTAATCGTTGACTACAGCATTTTCATAACAGGCTCTAGCAATGAGGGTAGACATTTAATACAGCCTGCGAAGTTATTAAAAATCATCGTGTCTTTCACATCAAAGTAATAATTCAGACCCTGATTATTCTCAGCAGCTAGGAGGGCCCGTGCTCTTCGTGTATAAAGGGCTTAAAGCAGATCCCATGGCGGCCCTAGGCTGAGGAGTTTTGTAAGCGAAATACATGAAGATGTGTATTAAGCACTTTCCAATATTGATGTCTATAAGTCTCTGATCCCGACGAGTACAGTATGCTACATGTGTGAAAGACAGTTTACTTCTGCATTCTTCGTCACTTAAAATTGAGTTGTTAAGGTTCGTCCAGAATAGATCTTCCAGAGCTGGAAAAACCTCTAAAAGGCTTATGAATAGGACCATAGGGTCAGCTCCGGTAAGAATTCTGATTGTCTCCTTATTGACCTCAATGTACAGGTTCTTGTATGCCCTTCCTCAAATGTATGCCCCACAAAAATTTTCATTTAAAATAAATGGTTCAAATAATATATATATATAAACTATTTTTGCACTGGGATAGGAAGGTTTTAAACATAAAAAAAAAAAAAAGGACTCACAAATATAATAAGAGCTTTCGGCGGTTGCCTTCTTCAGTTAGAGAGACGAGAGAGTGAAGTGGTCGAAGGTTGTAGTAGGAGGGGTTCCCCCCTTCTTCGTTCCGAATGTCAACGGTTTTTTTTGTATACGTCACTCGCGGACGGAGTTGGCGGTGGAAAGTGCCTCTGTGGTCGGAGAGAAGGAGGGGTGGGGTGGGGATTAGGGATTTAGGGATTAGAAAATTAATGGATTAAAAAAAAAAATAAAAAAAAAAAAAAAATAAAAAAAAAAAAAAAAAAAAAAAAAAAAAAAAAAAAAAAAAAAAAAAAAATAAAAAAAAAAAATAATAATAATAATAAAAAAAAAAAAAAAAAATTAAAAAAAAAAAAAAAAAAAATTTACTACTTCTCTATGTTGATGCCGGGGGGAATGTGGGCGTCTAGGGACCAGATAATGCCCCTCTCCCATGATTTTATGTCTATTATAGGTGTGGTTATTGGGAAATTTTTTATCAGTATGACTTTAAATGTATCGTCTAGAGTGGGGGAAGGGTTATGGCTGCGCGCGTGTCTGGGGACCGGAAGTGGGCAAGCGGGATCTTTAACATCTTTTCTATGATTATTGAGGCGGAGGTTGAAAGGAGATGTGGTGTGGCCCACGTAGAAGGCTGGGCAGAAATTACATTTTAATATGTAAACTACCCTCGGGGTTTGGCAGGTGGAGTGGGATTTGATTTGGATGGAGGTGTTATTGGAAGGACTGGTAAAGGAGGTATCGGGAAGGATCAGGGGACAGACCTTACAACGGGGTCGGTTACAAGGGAAGGTGCCGGGTGTTAAGGTAGGAGGGGTGGGTTTTGTGCGGGTTAGGATGTTTCTCAGGTTAGGAGGGCGTCTGTAGGTTACTTTCGGGATGTGTGGGAGGAGGTCTTGAGTTTGTGGGTGAGAACGGATAAGGGGAGAAAGGTCCTTGATTACCTTTCTAATTTTATCGGCACCGGGGAAATACTGGGTGGTGAAGGTGGGACAACTGGGGGTTTGGGACTTGGGTTTGGGGTGGAAGGATTTGTGGGCAGGGATTATTCGTTTTTGGATGGTGTTTTCTGGGTAGTTGCTGGATTTGAGGTTTGTTTTAAGGTTTTGGATGTTATCTTGGAGGGATTCGGGTGTGTTGCAGAGGCGGTGGTAGCGGGAGGAAAGGGAGTAAGGGATGGAGCGGAAGACATGGCGAGGATGGCAACTGTTAAAGTCTAGGTATTTCGGTAAGTTTTTGGGTTTATGATGGATAGAGGTGTTGAGGGTGTTATTATTGGAGATGGTGATTAGGATGTCGAGGAAAGGTATGGAGGTTGTGGAGGTTTGGGTGGTGAAATTGACGGGGCTGGATGAGTTTAGGTTATTTAGGAAAGAGTTAAGGTGTTCGGATCCTTCGGTCCAGATGACAAAAATGTCATCTATAAACCGAAGCCACAGGAGGGGTAGGTGGGGTTGGGTTGCAAGGAATTTTTGTTCTAGGGAGGCCATGAAGAGATTAGCGTATGAGGGTGCCATCTTCGTGCCCATGGCAGTACCCATGGCAACCGCCGAAAGCTCTTATTATATTTGTGAGTCCTTTTTTTTTTTATGTTTAAAACCTTCCTATCCCAGTGCAAAAATAGTTTTTATTAAACCACAAGTGGTTTTCTTCGTTTCCAAAAATCAATTTATTATACCGTAACGGTGAGTTTGTGTTCTCTGTTTCCCCCTTAAAACACCTTCAATTTCTCCCAAATCTTTACCCTTTATTATTTCACTAGCCTTTTCTTTTAATTTATTCCTCATATAAAAAATTTTTTCCTTAATTTCTTCTCTTTTTTGTTTTTAAAAAATCCGTTAAACTCCACCCGCCACACTCGTAACCGTCCTCTCAAGGTTAACCGTCATTTTTTGTTTTTATTTACTTTTTATTTATTTATTTATTTATTTATTTTTATTTTATTTATTTATTTATTTATTTATTTATATTTTTTTCTATTTATTGCTACTTCTCCACATACCAATAATCCCCCGCGCCAAAACTGATACCGCTCGCAAAAAATGACTCCCCAAAACCAATGGCTCTCCTCGCTCTCCTACCACTCTAGAAAAGTCGCCCAATATTCCTCCCACGTAAAATTTTTATCAACCTGCTTATCACTAGGAATAGTACCCAACGGCCTCACCCTTAAAAGTTCCTTTTCCGCCATCAACCCCACTCTCCGCCATCAACTCTATCGCCTAATTTATTCCAGTTCCACCAACTTAACCTTCCTAGTCCTTTCCCTCTATAAAAACCACCTATCTAACCACACTTCCCAAATGTTCTCCTTCTTTAACATCCTTTTGTTAACCCTGACAGAAAATGAATTCCACCAAAAAGTCTCCCCTGTCCTGCATTCTTCCTTAAAATACAAAGTTTCTCTGGAAGAAAAACATCTTAAGAAACTTTCCTCACTCTACAAATCCTACTTCAATCTTAACCTCTCAATTGGTTATGCCAACGAGCAAATTCTACCCAAACTTCTACCTAAACACCCTCCCAATCCCACCTACTCACCAAAAAATCCTACCTCCAACACCCCCTCAACCCCCCTTACCCACATGCCCAATAACCCCATGGCTCATACCACCCCCCCAACCCCCACTCCCCCGCCCTCCCATTGGTTACCAAATAACCCTAACTTCACCTCCACTTTCCCCCTCCCCCACCCCTCTCAAAATGAACCCAACCCTTCTACCATCTTCCCACTATTTCCCCCCTTTTGTCCTCGATCAAAGTGTGTCTCGGATTATTTTTAAAACTGCTGATTATTTTTGTTTTAATTAATTTAGAAAAATTGATTTTTTTATAAAATAATATTTTAGGTTGTAAAATCTACCCTCAGTAAATTCTTTGTAATAGAAATGTCAAAAATTACAACTTTGGAAACAAAAATAAGTGGAGTCTAATATCCAACCTTAAATTCTACCTTTATACAATTATAAAAATCTATCCCACATTTCACAAAATAGAAAAAAGCACGTATTACACCAACTACCCACCACAACCCGAGGTTCGGTGTTTTATTCTTGCAAAAACCCCACACCTGACACCAATGTAAACGGCTTGGGGAATCTTGCAATAAAACACACGTTACCCAACTAACTACCCCTTTTATTTTAATACACACTAATTTCTTATAATTAATTTTTATACACCCCTTAACTACAAAGCGTCAGTACTCACACAGCAACACAGAGAAAGCTAACATCCTTTTTGTTTTTTGGTTCTTCTCACTCTTCCCGTTCACTCTCTTTCACGCCGTACACAACACTCCACTTTTTCTTGTTTTTCCCACGAGAGAATCGCTCCGTCAGCGATTGTCGCGTCGGCACCGGACGCCCGTTGTCCCCGTTTACAGTGACGAAGAGAAATCAAAATAAATACTCCATACAATCAAAATAGTTTATTATTGCAAAAAAAAAAAAAAAAAAAAAAAAAGGAGGTTAGCCCAAATAAACCTCAAGGTTCGGAGCATTCACCCCAAAGTATTGGCCAGTTGGGTGACCGTACAGGCATGTGTGGCAGTTTGTCAGCAGTACTGCTACGCTGTACATTTCGTCGACGTCTTGGAGTAGAAGCTTTTGGTTTTTCTTAAAATCAACGAAAGCGAAAAGACTAACAACTTTTCCAAAACCCCATTCAACGGCTTGTCTGACTTTGGCCATCCGATAGTTGAATGACGCCCTTTCTGGAGAGTTGGCGTTTGAATAGGGCGTCATCAATAACGGCCGCAGCGGATAGGCCGGGTCGCCGTAAATGGCAAAAGGAGCGGTCTTCTGTTCTAACTCCTGCAGGATGCCTGTATCTGCCAATATCCCTAAAAGTAAAAAAAGTTTCATTGCTTCGAAGTAACAAAAAGTAACAAGTTACCTGCGTCGTGTCTTCTGCCAGGAAAAGCTCGAGACAGGCTAACAATAAGGCCATCAGGGGTGGCGACACTCTGGTACTTAACACAATGATACCTGAACAGAAATTAAGGCACAATGAAGTAACTATATTTAAATGAACAGTTACAGCAGAATAACAAATGAGATCATGTATGTACCTTTTATGGCCGCTGAAATACTCTTCCTGGTTTCAACCAGGACGACAAATGGGTCGTGCTGTCCCGTCTATAAATCCCCAACAATTTTGTAGGGGTGCTCCTCGCCTCACGTTAGCCTGAATAAAGAAATTTATAAGCTGATGGAAACTGAAAAAAAATGCCCTTTTGATACATACATCAGCATAAGTCTGCAGCCTTTCCCTATCCAACCACTGATGGGAAAGAAGGTTCAGGCGGGCCCCTTTGAGCCTGAAAACCTCCTTAGCAGTTGCTCGACAAATCTGCGATAATGCAGAGACTGAGCGGCCAAAAATCGAGGAAAGGTCTGATAGACGGTTGGGGTAAGCCAACCTCCTCAACAAAATCAAGAGACCTTCTTTGGCTACAATTTGTAATACAATTAACATAAATAGATAACTAAAGGAATAATTTCTTACCAGACACTTAACAAATCGTGACCACAATCGATGGACTGGCTAATCCGGAGCGCACATATTAGCCGATCAATGTCGCCTCGCCTAAAGCGGAACAGAGAGCGAAACTCTTCCTCTTCCACGCTATGGACGTCAAATCGAAAGGAAGCGTTAGCGCCCAAAGTCCTGTAATTTACTCTTACAAAAAAATCAACAACAAACAAACACATTTTAACAAAAAGCTTTCATTCATCGCTTACCTTCTTTGACGATCTTCTACTTGGAGTAATAAAACTTCCTCAATCGTTTCGTCGTCACTTTCGAATGAAATAAAATCGTCCAAAGAAAACATTTTTACATTAATGAAAAAAACGGATATTCCACGACCGGTTTCGGCGTAATACGCCTCATCAGGTGGACTATTTCCTTATTTTTCATTCTCCTACACTTTTTACTTGACTTTCATTAGACAGTATTATGGGCAAGGTGGACAAACTATCCGTTTATACGGCACCCCCCAGGCCCCACTACCTCCTAATTGTCACTACACTACCTCTTTTTAAACCTATTAAGGAATTCTAAAGTATTTTTTTACTACAGGGTTTTGGCTCATGCGTAATCGCGCAAAGAGGTATAAATTAATTTAATTTAATCGAATTGTGCCGATTCGATGATATCTGTATTCTCGTTGATGACCACCTTTACATTATACGGAGTGTTGGGGATCCGGGGGCCTTTCCGTTGGATTTTGACAAATATGGATCTCCCTTTTGTCGTGTCCAAAAATAGGTCAATTAAATTTAAAAAAAGAGAAATACCAAGGACGGTTTATTATCGCTAATTTGACATGCCGTTTGAAAATGAAAAAAAAAAGAAAAAGAGAAAAAGAGGTACCTCCGTAAGAAAATTAAATATCAAAATGGTGGACTCACCTCGTCCGGGTACAAATCAATTTTATATAAATAAAACAAAAAAGGAACTTAAAATATTGTCTCTGTGATCACTTTGTCGGTTCTGATGTCTTCAAGTCTTCAAGTCTTCAAATATTCGAACAATTGGAGTGACAAAAAGGTGATGAAAAATCCAAAATTAGGGAACGTGGTTGGGAAACGACGAAATTTCTTCTTTCCCGGTCGGCCGACCGTTTTGCACTGAGCCCACGCCGCACAGTGGGGCAGAATGGCCAAAAAGCGGAAAAAAATGAATATCTCTGGAACGGTTCATCCTATCGATCTGGAACTAGTCTCATTCGAATCAGGAGGAAAAATACATTGGTTTTTAGTGTTTGAAAGGAGTTTTATACTTGTATCTCATTTGGGAAAATTGTATCTTAAGAACCGGACCGTCGCGTCGATCTAGTTTTCGTCATATAAATAGGATTATTTATGATAAGTATTATCATAACATATTATTTTACTATATTTTATTGACAAATTATTTTAAAATTTACACTGTTTATAAAAAATTTAGACTTCCTCACGAAGTATTGTGTACGGTATTTTGTCGATGTTTCGGTTATTGCCGTATAAAAGTAGATGTAAATTGCTCAAACGCAAGTGAACGCAGCTGAATTTTTTAGGGTGTTTTCTCAGATGTATGTAGATGAGGAAACGAGTGATACGGAACCGGAGACTATCGGAGCTTTTTTTAAATCAATTATTTAAACAAAAACCTCGAAAAACCTGCATATTCGCTCCAACAAATAATTCCCATCATTTTTTACCGGTATAAACAAGAAAGAGTGGTGTTGTTAGATGGTTATTAGACATTTTTGTGAATGGTCAATTGCGCTTTTTCCCAAGCTGAAGCCAGCGCTTAATTTTTTTGAAAAACGTGGACTTTCAGGATATTGACAGATTTTCAACTTTGATTATGTAATTATAATTTCCGTCAAAATTAAAATTCGAACCTACCCTTTAGGAGGGTAATTCTCTTACCATATTAAAGTGGGTAAGTAGTATTCTGAACCAAAAATTTTGACTTTCGAAAAATGATTTTTTTCCGCGTTTGCCCCACTGTGCGCCGGGGCGAGGCGTGAGTCGGGGAGGTAATCCTCTCCGACTTGTAAACAAATTGCCGGGAAAATTAAAAATAAAATTACTCTTCTCAACACGGAGATTTTACACGGAGATTTTTTAACTTAATGCTCAGGGGTCACTCTGGCAAAGATTATGACTTCATGACATTTCTAGTAACTCATTCCTTTTTTGTTTGCCCCTTTCTTATCAGCATTTTGAGATGGCATATATGCGAGCTGAGTGAAAGAGTGAACTCGTTTGAAAACCTAATTTTTTAAACTTTCAAAGTTTTGAAACCCATTGCAAAATTATATTATCGGCCGCAAAAACATTCTCCATGTGGGATGAAATCGTGTTTTTTTCCCCCAGTGCTGCCATCGAGGATACGTAAAAATTCTAATTGAATATGAAATCGCCAAATTAATGCGATTTTAGCTTTTTTCTGCTTTAGCATTCCCACAAATTCGATTGTGCTCAAAAATATTTTAATAGAAAGGAATCATTAAGAACACCATATAAATTTACAGAATTGAATTTCTTTATATAAATCAAACTATTTACAATATTAAAAATTAAAGAATAATCTAAAACGAGATCTACGAAGGCTACGAAGCGTTTTGGCGCGTTGGTGGAGGATTACGGGATGATGATGTAGACGAGACGCGACCTACCTCTGGCTTTATCCTTTTGGTAGGCGCAAAGTTGGAGTGGCTATTTTTCCATTCCTCCACCTCACGCCTCGCCTCCCTAAGGTCCTTGTCCTGGGTAAACGCAAGGTCATTTATGTTATAAGATCGTGACATCTTCTGCCAAGAAACAAACATTCATTAAAAAAACCTGCTCAGCTTGTAAAGAAAAATCATTGGAATTTTTTTAGATGCCGTAATAAACTGCTCTCCAGATGCTTCTTTTGTCATCGATTCAATTGGTTTTAGCAAATTCATTAAGTCTTTAACTAGCACAAGCTCTAATTCTATTGGCATTGGTGGCTTGTCTAGAAAAATTTCGTTCAGAGATCGGGAGAGCTCTAGGAATCTCTCAAGCATATAATACGTGGAGTTCCAACGAGTTTTAACATCTAATATTACTTTCTTGAAGAATCCTTGAATACTTTTTTTTTTCTTAATTCTTCTGTTAGCGTAACGCTACTTTTTATGTATTTTACGACATCTCGAACCTTGTTTACTATAAGAAAAGCCTCTGGGTGCTTCAGCACACTTTCTGCAACGAGGTTTAGCGTGTGGGCAAAACAAGGAACATGTTTTGCTTTACCGAATGTGTTGCTTATTGCGACAACAATGTTTGCACCATTGTCAGTGACAATGGCACAAACACTGTTGTTACTAATTCCCCATTGATTTAATACTTTAGAAAGTTCTGCACCTATATATTCTGAACATTTACGCTCAGTGAGCTGACTAACAGCAACGTTTACAGTTTTAAGTTTCAACTGAGTTTAATCGATGAAATGTGCCGTAACACCCAGAAAGCTCCTGTTGGACATCGTTTCAGTCCATACATCACAAGTTATACAAAAACATCTACTTTTTGGAATTTTTTTACGAAGATAGCCTTAAGAGCTTCGTACTTTTCATCAAGTCTTGCTTTCAATGTATCAGCGCTAGGAAGTTAGTACAGTGGAGCTAATTCTTTAACTAATTTTTTGAAACCTTTCCCTTTCACAACGTTGAAAGGGCGAAGTTGCTGCAATGAAATATAAAATACAATTCGTGATGGCGCTGTGCTTAAAATAGTTTAAACTTTCAGAAAGAATGTTGACTTAATCCTTTGCAGTCATTCGCCCTGATATTTTATGGAGCTCCAGCAGAAGTCATACAACCCCAAACCATGAGGTTTCCACCTCCAAACTTAACGGTGGGGAGGACTGTCCGAGAGCTTAACGTTTCATTCCTTCGCTTCCACACCCATACTTTGCCGTCCGAGCTCAATCTGTTAATTTTTGTCTCGTCAGACCAGATTACTTTATCCCACATTTCATCTGTGTAATCCTTATACTTTTGGGCAAAACGAAGAAGCAAAGCCATGTGACGCTTTGTTATAAAAGGTTTTTTTATTTTACCCGTCGCTTTCAATCCGGCATTTTTCCCACCTGAATGAGATGCAGATTTCTGGAACGCTGATACTAAGTTCCGGTTAAAGTAGAAGAGGAACTCGGAACAGTCGGAACGGATGGAATACTCGTCGATGGAGCCTGATTAGCCTCAATGTCGTCACCAATCGCTGCTAAAATCATGAAGTTGTAATAGAATAAGTTACATAAACCATTTTTCCCACCTGAATGAGGTGCAGATTCCTGGAACGCTGATACTACAGTTCCGGTTAAAGTTGAAGAGGAACTCTGAACAGTCGGAACGGATGGATCACTGGAACACATGGATGAAATGTCACCGCAGGGTCTGCTGCTTAAAATTGAGGTCAGAGAACCCTCAGGAAGCTACGTATAATGAATAAAATACATACATAATTAGATAAATAAACAACCGAACATTAAATGACACAATAATAGCAGTGTGTCGCCTTATTGTTGTTAAGCGCAATGCCGTATGAACGGATCATTATAAATCTTAAATAGTTAGTATAAGTGTATAACATAAGCATAAGCATAACATAAATTATGAGTACTTATATAAAAAAATTGTTAAAGAATTACCTTTTGTCCAATTTCGGCAATTTTTCCAGCGTGTACTTTCTGGATGTGCTTGGCTAAATTGGTGGTATTGCCACTAGTTTTAAGAATTTTAAAACACTGTTTACATCTAGCCGAAGTATTATCCAGTTTGATAAAGCATTTCCAGGCCTTGCTTTTGGCCGGGCCCGGAGATGGAGTCATTTTAAATGAGTTTTAAATTTAGGATTTAAGTTTTCACGTTTAACGGTTTAACTGCCACGAGCCAAGGACAACTGAAGTACGATAGTATCGAAGTATCGTTCGTGTCCCTATACATGACACACACAACTTCTTTCTTCATTTCTTTCTTTCTTTTAGTGGTGATGTTTCATCCCACAAGCACATGCTGCAATATTTGTTTCCTACGTTTACGTGGAGAAGTTTCTTGGTGCGTCGACCTATCACGCAAGCAACTCCCGAGTTCGATGTGTAGCGGTGGCCGTGTGACCGATGGGACCATCCACCGTCAACGATTACTGTGATGAACGGCATTCCATTTTCGTCAATATCTCCAGTTTTTTATAGCTAAATGCCTCTCTTCTTGTCCGGCTTTTAGCATTGTCTGAAGAAGTAAACCTTGCCATTTCTAAAACAGAGATAAGAAAAAATTATTGATGGAATTAATAAAAATAAATAAAAATCAATAACAAATATTGAATTCGGATTTTTTTAACATACATCTCCCAGCTCATTTTCTTTTCTGGCGAATGTTTTCTTATCGATGGATTTAATGCTTTGGTAGAAAATATTTCATCCATGTAAGAGTGGCCACCTCCTATGGCAACTGTTTCCCATACAAGGGACACGAACGATACCTCGATACTATCGAAGTATCGATACTTTTTGTGCAGTATCGGTAAAAAGTATCGGTACCGTTTTTTTTTTTTTTTTTTCCCAACATTTTTAAATGATCGGACGTCTTGCAACACTGCCAATCAGGAAGGCTTTGCTTTGCAGCCTTTGAGTATATAAAGTAAATTTTTAAGATCTTTTCGAACAAATTTATTCACAAATAATTAGTAAATTGCTTTTTTTTTAAGCTTAAAGGTCACAGAGTTTCTGTTTGATGTATAGTTCTCTTTGTCAAATTTAAAATTCTTGAATTTGGTTCGATATCAATATCCAGTTATGGGATAGTTTCAAAAGCACTTGGTTCCATTAATTCCAGGAAGGGGTCTGAAGAACTTGAAAGGTATGAGCTCAGATCTCGGATTTCTGTACTCCCCAACTGATCAGGCATTCCCTCTGTTGGGATCGTATCAAAGACGTTTTGTAAAGGAACTGTAGGACTATTTTCTACATCTTCTTCGAGTTCAATTGCGCTATCAAGTTTCTCAAAGCCATGACTCGGAACATGATCAGGGATCGCATGAAAACTGTCTTTCATGTCTGTGGGAACTAAAGGACTACTTTCTTCAGCTTCTTCATCGAGTATAATCATTAATCACCCTCTGAATTTTCTCAAAGTCACGAACAGGAAGGTTTTCCGATTTTGAAACATTTTATTGCACTTAAGCTTCCTCGTTTTACTTTATATACTCAAGTTGCTGCTTTTTCCTTCCCCACCCAGGGATCCAAACCACTCCCACTGACTAGTCCTGTTGGCAGTTAATCTCTTAAACTTAAAAATCTTATTTGAATTTCCGCGGGAAAGTTCTCGGTACCGATACTTAAAAGTATCAATACTTTAGGTCCGATAGCGATATGATGCTGGCTTTGATTAAACTGTTTTGGAAAAAAAAAGAGATTTTGAAAAAACTGATTTGAATTTCGGCGGGAAAGTATAATAATTTAAAGGCGATACCGATACTTAAAAATATCGATACTATAGACCCGATACTGGCATCGATTAAACTGTTCCGATACATTTTCGATACCTGGTATCGATACTTTGCTTTCGATATCGTGTCCCTAGACCGGGAATCAGCTGTTTTGTCACTTATAACAACCTCTTCGCTTTTGCAATTAGGACATTGGAATTTCAAAGTCCAGACGAACGACTTAACTTGTGTTGAAATGAGCTTATAGTATCCATTTCTGCTGCATTGACTTCGATGATTTTCCAATTTCCTTATTTGCCGTATGAAATACTGTCTATATAATGTCCGGATATGTTTTTTATCATTTGTCTTTACTTGGGTCAGGGGGTCCACTTTGATAAGCTAATTGATGGTTTTCCCTGTGAACAAAAACAAAAGTATGAGTTTCGTATCATGGGACTCTCTAACTCTTTTTACCCTTGTAGGTGTAAAAAAAAAGTAATAAAATAAACACTTACACTTCGATTTCTTCGTGAATGTATCGAAGAGCACTTGATGCTCTGACATCTGTACTATCACTGAATTATTGTATAATCTAGTACTAGAATGGTATTGAGATAGGCGCTTTTGTTTCCTGTTTAAGAAGTTCAAAAAGTAACCGCTAGGTAGCGTCGGCTCAAACTTGGGTAGGAGAAAAAACTTGTTCCTTACAACGACCTCAGGTCCTTGACCTTTGCAACACCCCCTTTTTAAATCTTCCGTGAACCCTATGTTAAGCCGGCCTTACACGATCGGGTTTTCCGTCCGTTTTGGCCCGACGGGTCAAACCGTCGGGTCAAACTGACGGAAAACCCGATCGTCTAAGGGCGAAACCCGTCGGGTAGAACGGCGGATAAAAAATCTGTCTTGAACAGAAAATAAACCCGTCGGGTTGGAACGATGACAGGCCGAACGGACCGTCTAAGTACACATCCTTCCAACCCGTCGGTTTTTTTTTTGTTTTTCTTCACTCAAATTCACTTTAAAGGCATTTAAAGGCCACATTTTTAAATTCACATTACCTTTAAAACCTTCTTCAAAACCGAATAAATTGCACTGCAGGTTTCCGGGATCACTTGTCCGAGGGTTGGGGCGGCTATGATGGTAGAAAATTTTAAGTCCTCATAGTTTCGACCTGTAGCGAGATAACGGAGAGTGGCTACCAGCCGCTCATGTGGGGAAATGGAAGCTCTCATCGCAGTATCCTTCTTTTTAATTAAGGGGGCCACTAAATTATATAATTCCAAATAGGTTTGCTCGTCCATCCTCAAATAATTGTACCAATCGGCCGTCTCAAATTTTAGTTCATTGAGGAGGTTGATGTGAGAAAATGTCTCTCTTTTCAATAACCAATCTTTGGCCCACTTGGATCTTTTTTTGACTTTAATTTTTTTACCGCAAGCACCGTCGCTATAGCAATCCGTAAACTGTATTATTGAATCAAAGGGATGTAATGAACCCACATGTCCATATGTTTTAATTCATTCTTAATAAATTATTTCAAGTGTTAATTTACATTTTTGGCGCAGTCGGAAAATAATATGTTAGAACCCTCTCAAATTAGACAAATGACTTTAAAGGGGCTTAGAAACACTTTAAAGGAATTGAAAGTGAACTTCGATTTACGAGGTAAGAAAGAAGAACTAACATACATTGCTTTCTGTACTGGACTCGAAAAAGAAAATTTAGTAGAACTGAGTGCCTTTGATAGCACGTCTTCTTTTTCTTCGGAGTCTGCAGTTACAGCAGCCAACAGTTCGAGTATTTCGTAAACGAGTCGATTGTTCCTCAATACCTGTTTTCAATGTTAAGGAACTAGAAAATATGATGAGGAAGTTCACTGTTGAGGATGACTATTATATATATATAAAAATTCCTGAATAATTGAATTTTTTTTTTAAATTTAATAGTACGCCGTCTTGGACACGTAGGTCACAATTATTCTTAGATTTGCCCACATTTTTTTAATCTCGTTATTCTTCTCCCCTTTGATTATACCGTGAAGCGTGGAGAATTTTCGGGACAGAAAATACCGTAAACATTTCTGGGACCTTGGAGTTTTTGGGGCTTTCTTGTATTTTTTTTTTTTTTTCTCTGAGAGAGAAAATAAAAATAAAAAGTAATTTTTTTTTAAATCATTGAAATTTGTATTATTGCTTCCTAAACATAATAGCTCTGACTCAACCGCCGTTTGAAACAGGTTTGGAACTCCTGGAACATGTGCAGGATCTGCACGTCATGAAGACTTCGGATTTGAAGGACAAACGATTTGAACATCGTCAAATATGACGTCAGATTCCTTCTGCGCATGCTCGAAAAGATGGATAAAACCATCTCAGGGTTTCCTTAATTAAAAACTTCCAGATTCAGGAAAAAACGTTTTGGCAGACAAGTCCCGGTTACAAGGTAACAAAAAGTGAACTTTACTTGCTTTTAAAAACTCAAAAAGAGGCGTCCGATGCACAGAAAATGCGGATGTAAACAATGTGTACGTGTGATGCACGCCTTAAATATACGTGCGTCCGCTTCTGGAATAAACAAATATTTTCAAAAGACGCGACGTCTGGAAAAAATAAAAAGATCTGATTGAAAATATTGCATAAACGGCCAGCAGCGATTTTATGGGGTACAACCATAAACCGGTAATGACTCCCATATCTCGTCCTCGGTGCTTAAAACTTATGTTTTTTTTTTACCCATTTATGTCCACCATCCGGGTTGGAAAAGACATAAACCAAAGGTAAATGTACTCAAAGCAATTTTTTTTCTGCCCTTCCTCTATGGAAATCGAGTATTCTCACATTTTCTTAATAGATGGATTTAATTACAGAAGGTTCAGTGATATTTTAACTTATTTTCGTTTTTAAACGCCTCCTCCGGGGTATGTTTCATCCATCAAACTTTATGGTTGGACACCTTTTGAGTCTTTTGAAACGCTCAATCACACGTTCGGTTATCTCGGAGGAGAAAACGTCTTTTAAAACGTGAATCCGACATTATTTTTAAACACGATTTTGTCTTTAAACGTGCCGACAGTCTGAAAATGTCTTTTGGTGCTGTAGAGGGAGAATTTAGGGAGCTTCCTTGAGATACTACTGTGCTAGAAGCTTGGTGGGTGTGTTGGCATCACTAGAATCACACCCTGAGGATCAGATCTCACATCTCAAATCTTAAACTGTCCATATCTCTGGTGCTGTAGATTCTGAGGATAACCTAATAATAATCTTTAACTGTCCATATCTCTGGGGCTGTAGTTTCTGAGGTTATTAGCATGATAGGTCTTCAGTGTGTTGGCCCCACTGATTTCTCATTCTGAGGATCAGATTTCGCATCTCAAATCTTAACTGTCCATATCTCTGGGGCTGTAGTTTCTGAGACTATTAGCCTGAAAGTTTCGCTGTGTTGGCCCCACTGGTCTATAAGTTATAAGAAAATATTAATATGATAATTGATAACTTGCAGATTAAAATTGTTTCAGCGAGGTGGCAGTAGGGGGCGTTGTGTGTGGCGAAGTCAGCGACGTCTTTCCATTTCTTTGCCATTTCACCCTCCAAGGTAATCGTTGACTACAGCATTTTCATAACAGGCTCTAGCAATGAGGGTAGACATTTAATACAGCCTGCGAAGTTATTAAAAATCATCGTGTCTTTCACATCAAAGTAATAATTCAGACCCTGATTATTCTCAGCAGATAGGAGGGCCCGTGCTCTTCGTGTATAAGGGCTTAAAGCAGATCCCATGGCGGCCCTAGGCTGAGGAGTTTTGTAAGCGAAATACATGAAGATGTGTATTAAGCACTTTCCAATATTGATGTCTAAAAGTCTCTGATCCCGACGAGTACAATATGCTACATGTGTGAAAGACAGTTTACTTCTGCATTCTTCGTCACTTAAAATTGAGTTGTTAAGGTTCGTCCAGAATAGATCTTCCAGAGCCGGAAAAACCTCTAAAAGGCTTATGAATAGGACCATAGGGTCAGCTCCGGTAAGAATTCTGATTGTCTCCTTATTGACCTCAATGTACAGGTTCTTGTATGCCCCACAAAAAATTTTCATTTAAAATAAATGGTTCAAATAATATTCTTAGAGAGTTGAGTGATGTAGGAGAGGAGAAAGCGGGTTTTAACTTGCCTCCCCTCACCCCTCACCAATCTATGCCCGTTCGGTGGGATTTTCCCACGAAAAGAGTTTGTTTACTAATGGAAATTAAGGGATTAAAGAGAAGAAAAACAAGAAAATAAAAAAAAAAGATAACAAATGAAACAAAATAAATCTTAACATGTCATACATCTCGGCTAAAAATGCTCCCAGACTATTATTTTTCGACTTATTTTATCACCCTATAAAATAATTTTTCAAAATAATATTCTTTAAAAATGTTATCGTTCATAAATTTTTGTTAAAAAGCTAATTTCAATGTAATCTGAAAATAAAATATTTTAGAAAGCTGTACATTAAGTTATTCAAGACTAGAAAAATTGACTGTTATTCTAGTCTTTATTTCTTAGTGATAACTGTCTCATGGCAGAGTAAGTAGTAGAGCTCTTTAGTTTATTTTACAAAAATTTTTTAATGTGCTAAGCAACCACATAGAAACCACAGGAAGTAGTAGAGGAATACCAGAAGGAGGAAAACATGGAATCCAAATAAAATTACCTGAAGGAATACGACGAGGGATTCGTGACCATACCAACTTCATTCCAAGAATACCGTCTCTTTACCTTCGTACTCACTCGGAGCGAGAGGAAGGTCGATTGCACATATATACAGAGACTACGTTAACACTTGACAATTGTGAGGAAGCCGAATAACCGTATGCTAAACGGACAGTTGTTTTCAACGAGTTAAATATTTCGTATTTTCTTTGATTACAAATGAGGAGTCTAGTTACAAAGAAGGACATGTCCATTTTTCCCGCCAAATGAGTTATTATGGTTACTTTTTCGTCTCTTCAACTTACACGATGTATACGTACCAAAGCAGTATCACCTTCTCCATCAATCGGTTCCATCCCCGAAAACGAGAAGGCGATGGTTTCTTCCAGCTCCCGCACTTTTCCGACATTGGTGAAGGGCTTTTTGGTTTCGGGCCTCCACCGGTAACCCTCCAAGCTTTTCTTTCTATAGCCTTCTTACGTCTTATAGCCATCTTACGTCTTATGCTTTGCCACAGAACAACGAAAACACTGACTTTCTGTGACTTTGCTTAATTTTTTCATACTTGGACTTGATAATTTTCACTGATCTGGATTATATGTAAACAAAATAAAAATCAACACAAATGGCTTCCTTCAGTTTCATACCGAGCCAGTTGTGGAGCAAAGCTTCTCAGCGATTTCGTGCCATGCCTGCTCTTTCATTCTGTTGGTCACGCTGTCCGTTTTTTTATTTTCGATTATCGTTTTCTTTTCATTCGCGAGTTTGAGAAGAATCGAAATAACTTCCTCCAAGAAATTCGGCGCTCTTGCTCTTTTCTTAAGATCCATACCTAAAATATGAAAAATTAGGTTGAAGGAAAAAACAAAATTATTACGGTTTATGAAAATCTTATCTGAGAATACAATTTTTAACTTACCGTCGCGTCGGCGTAAATTTTAAACAAAAACTTTCCAAATAACAAAATAAAACATTTAACTTTGATCAAAACTTAAACTTTTTTTCTTTTTAACTTTTAAAAAAGCAAGGCACAAACAAAAAGCCAAAATTTTGGACAAAACTTTTCTAAATAACAAAAAGAAAACACTTAACTTTGGGAAAGCCGAGCGGAGAATCAGCGTTAGTATTTTCTCCTTTTTTGTTTGTTTGCTCATTTTTGATTGTTGTGCTCCCTTTTAGGAAAAGGGTGCCAAAACCGGAATAAGGGAGAAGTATATGACTAGCTGCAGGTGCCGATCTGGTCGTTGGAGTTGTTCAGGACGACGGCCGATCTGGTGGCCTCGGGAAGTGCAAATTCGGAGACTCGATGGGGTCCCTCCTAGGCACCACCTGCCACCATCGAGCTCCTCGCCTTTTTTCGAGGTTGCTCCAGGCAGCCTCCCCCACTGGTTAGGCAGGGGTTAGGGCACAGCTAAGAAAGGCAAGGGCGCCCCCGCTTTACATCCTGTACCCTCCAGGGTAACCGTCGCCTGCTCCAACTTCCTTCAGCAGCACCTACAGGGGAGAGAAGGGAATAAGGATATAGGTAAGGAAAGGACGTAGAGGAGAGAAAGGAAGAATGAAGATGATGAGTTTTCTGTCAGGGTTCACTCCCTTAGCTTCGTGCCTCCGTTTAAGCGCCGAGGACTCGCTTTCCGCCCTCCACCGTTGGCCGCCGAAGCGTTGCACAGTGGTCCAAAATCGTCAAAAAGCGCTCAAAACTTGGATTTTTCATGTTTGTTTTTTTGGCCATTTGAATAGTGAATTGTATTTATCACCTCCTAAGAGTACTATTCCTTGAGTTTCAGGGCTTAAGGTGCTGCCAGTAAGCACTTATTTCAAATAACAAATTTGAAATTTGCATTTTTGGTTTTTATTAATCAAGGACAGCCGTACAAAATTGAAGTATAATTTTTTTCTTTGATTACCATTTTTAGAAATGGAGGCTTTTATTATTCTTATATGATGCAGAACCACCAGTACCTATTCATTTTAAGTCATGTTGTACGTTAGAAATAAATTTATACTCAATGAACCATCAATATATTTATCAGGTTATAAATACGAGATTCGTTCCTCCATACATTTCTTGTGCCTCTTTGTGTCTCTTTATTATTAAGCTCTGGCTTTTTGGGAACATGTATAGAACGAATCCTAAAAAGAATTAGGTGCTGTGACCAAAAATGACGTCAGGACAGACGTCACAGCCTCGGGAGAGGAAGGAGAACGATCGGGTTATCCGGAGCTATTCGAGTTGGGACAACGAAAAAGTACGCTGGCCGGTCTCGCCTTTCTTCAAAAAACTCATCCGTTTCCATCCGGTGTTTTCACCAGTTTTTATTCTTGAAGCCTCGGGTTCTCTTTTTTTCATCGCCCTGTGTTTTTTCTCTCCCGCGTAAAAAGTAGAAAATAAGGGACGGGTCGTCTTTCGGACTTGGTGTCCGACCCTCTTGTCCTCGTCGAGTCATCTTTTTTTACCAACACGACGGTTCTTCTTTTTTTCATCGCTCTGTGTTTTTTCTTCTCGCCGTACCAAAAAGAACGAAAAAAGAGCTGAGCGACAACCGCAACTTTGAGACTCCTTCCGGCGCTTAACTCGTCGCCACGTGCAGCGAACTTCTAGTATTTCTTATATTTGTGAAGGCGAGGTACACTTTAAAAAAAATCCAAAATTTCAATTCTTTTTTTATATAAAAAAGCGTTATCAGTAATATCTTTTTTTTTATCCAATCTTTTAAAAATTGAGAAGAAAGAAAAGGTAAGTTGGGCGATCCGCCAGAGACAACGTCTCACTTTTTTTAAAGATTTTATGCGATTACTTCCACGATCGTCATAAAGATGGTAGCAGAGCCCGTGGAATTTTAAATATAAAAAAAAAAAGACCAACGCTTGCCTTTTTTTGTTCTTTCTCAGTTTTGAAGTTGACCTCCATCTTGGAAGTTTTCATGTAAGAACAAGCCAGTTCATCGATCTTTTTTTGAAAGCCTTCCATGATTTCATGATTTTTGTTTCACTTTGCCTTTTTTTTTAGAAATCACCCAAGGTCATCTCCTTTCTTTTTTAATTTTTATCTTTGTTTCTTTTTTAGAAAATTTTATTTCATTTTTAGAAATTCTTGGAGTCTTTAAAGAATTATTTTAAAATGTCTGTTCCTTGTGGATACTGCGAGCAGGAAGTTCCTGAAGCGGAATGCGTCACTTGTACCGGTTGCAAAGGATGGGTACATCTTCCTTGTTCTTATATAACTATCGCGAATTACAATAAACTTGCAACTTCATTAAAAAAGACTTTTCATGTTGGTCCATGTTGTAACTCGAGCGCCAGAGACAAGATAAGTCGAAATTCAATAGATAAACTTCTAGATAGCCGATTTAAAGACTTCACGAGCGGAATAGATGCCTCATTAAAGAAAATGTCAGACAATTTGCAGGACCAAATTCGAAATCTTTCGAAGGACTGCAGTAAGTTGAATTCTATGCATACCTCCTTACAATCTGCCTTTTCTGATTTTGAGAACAAATTTCGAGCTCTCTCGAAAGATGTTTCCAATCTATCTTCTTCTCAAGAGTTGTTACGCCGAAATCAAAGTGCCGGCTATGCTCCAGTGGAGACGGGGTGGGACGATTAAAATAAAAATAAAATAAAATGTTCTTCGAGTTGGACGCCACTTGGTTATTTAGGGTAAAACCAAGAAAACCAAAGGGAAAAAAAATATAAAATAAAAACGAAACTTCTAAGTTTTACGCCGGTCACAAAATGATATATTTACAAAACTAAATTAATACAGAGGAAAAAAAAATTAAAATTAACTAATTGCTACTTCAAAAATTAAAATGGGGTGGGGTCACACAATAGCGATCGATCGAGGGAGGATTACTCTTAATCTATTTACAAAATAGGAGCTTACTCACTAATGAGGCGGTACTTTTCTTTTCTTCTTCTTCTTCTTCTTCGAAGTCCTCTTTCAAGTTTCCCAATCTGAGTGGTGGAGACGGTGGCCGTAGGCCGGAGAAGGAAGTCTGGAAAAATAGTTGGTCCGCCGAAGCGTCTTTTTTTTTCTTTTCTTCACAATTTTCCTCGTCCGCCTGTCTTATCGCTTCCGTGTCGGCCGGTCGACTCTCTGTCTCTCTCTTCCTCTACTTCTCCTCCTTCCCGGGTGCCTAATCCTCTGTTTTATGTTTTTTTTTTTTTTTCCCACTTAAATTTCCTTTTGTACGGGAAACGTAACAAACTCTTCCCTTTCGTAAAAAAAAACAAAAAAAAAAGTTCGGAAGCCCGTCGACTCTAATATTGGTCCTCCGGCCCCGGATCTCGCTTCAAGTCTTGAACGTGCCACACTCCTGCGTCGCCGCCGTCCTCAACCTTCTCCAGTTCGTAGCTCACGCTGCCTACTCTGCGCCGTACTTTACGTTCAACGAAACGGGGTGCTAGCTTACCCGAGAGTAAGTAGCCGCTTCTGATTGTGGGTGCGTACGACACCACACCACGTCTCCAGGGGAAAACTCAACGTCTCGCCGACGCGCATTGTATGTCTGGCTCGCCTTCTGATGAGCTCGCTCTAGACGATCCTTCACCTCCTCGTAGAGCACCGGAACGTTCTTCGCTCTCTCAATACGAGTCCCTCGGTCCATTGTGACATCACGGGGTCCACCTTCGACTTCATCATCAGTTGGGTAATCATCCCCCGATCGAGGTAACTCTCGTGCGAAATTCAAATAAGCTGGCGAGTACCCTGTCGCCTCGTGGACCGCAGTGTTGATAGCGAAGCTCAGCTTCGGAAGCTCTTTGTCCCATCTCCGGTGATTGTCTTCGACATAAGAAGAGATCATCGTCTTGATCACTCTATTAACTCGTTCGGTTGGGTTCGCCTGGTGGTGGTATAATGACGTCATCCACGATCGGACCTTATTTTGGGCCAACATGTTCTGAAACTCTCTTGACTTAAACTGCCCGCCGTTGTCGGTCAAGATGATCTGAGGTACACCGAACATCCAGAAAATTCGTTCTTCTACCAGCTGAGCGACTTTCTTCCCTGTGGCTTGTCTTAACGGGAATAAGGAGGCGTGCTTCGTGAAATAATCACAGACCACCAGAAGATGACGGTTCTGCTGCGACGAAACCGGCAGGGGCCCCATTAAATCGCACTGATCATCTGGAACGGCCGAGTAACAATCCTCTGTCGACCCATTCTCCCAGACGGTCCAGCTTGCGACGGTTTTAGGGACAGGCAGGTGGGACAACGAGCGACGTATCTCGCTGTATCGGCAGCCATCGCGGGCCAATAGTAGGCCTCTTTCAGCCGACTAAGGGTCTTAAAGGTCCCCAGATGTCCTGAGAGCGGACCGTCGTGGTATTCGGCCAGAGGTTTTTGCGCTGAGCTTTCGGCACCACTTGCTTCCATGGCCGATCTTCCCCTAAAATCCGAGACTTTTCGACGACTCTTTTAAACAACTTCGTGCCTTCTACCCTCCAAGCGGGGTAAGCGTCTGGGTTGTTGGTCACCTGATCAACCATTCGCAGATACCAAGGCTCGAGCAAGTTCGGAGAGCAGTCTATCGCGCTTATTTCGTTCTCCTCATATTGACGTGACAGGGCGTCCGCAGCCTGATGATTCTTCCCCGGTCGATGGTCAATCGTGAACAATCGTTGCTGTAGTTTGACTGCCCAGCGTGCGAGGCGCCCCTGTGGGTCCTTCAGATTGTGAAGCCACTTTAAAGCCATATGATCGGTTACGACTCTGAATTCCATCCCCTCGAGGTACGGCCGGAACTTCTCGATGGCCCAAAGGACGGCTAGGCACTCGTGTTCTGTAGTCGTGAATTTCCTTTCTGCTGCCGTTAGACCTCTGCTAGCATACGCGATAGCTTTCTCCCATCCTCAAACTCTTGGCTTAATATCGCCCCTAATCCCGTGCAGGAAGCGTCAGTCTGCAGTACAAACGGCCGGGAGAAGTCGGGGCAGCTCAGTATCGGAGCGGTGATCAATTTCGCTTTAATTGATTGTAAGGCGGCTTCTTGCTTTGCTCCCCAGTCAAACTTCTTATTCTTCTTCAGCAAATCCGTTAACGGCGCGACCTCTTCGCTAAAGTGAGGGACAAACCGTCTATACCACGATGCAAGCCCAAGGAATCGGCGGAGCTGTCTAACCGATTTTGGTGTAGGGAAGTTCAAAATACTTTGAACCTTTTCTGGGTCGACTTGGAGACCATCCTCGTTCACCACGTACCCCAAATACCTCAGCTCGTCTCGGCAGAAGCACGACTTCTCCCAGTTAATTGTGAGGTTCGCCGCTTTAAGTCGTTCAAAAACTTCCTCAAGGACCCTCATGTGCTCTTCAAATGACGACGTTACGATGATTATGTCATCTAGGTACACAAACACGTGCGGCTCTAGATCCGGGCCAAGAACGCGGTCGATTAATCGTTGCCATGTCGCCGGTGCATTGTGCAACCCAAACGGTAAACGAAGGAAATGGAAGAGCCCTCTTCCCGGGACTGTAAACGCGGTCTTCTCTTGGCTCGACTTCTCCAGGGGCACCTGCCAGTAGGCGGACTTCAAATCAATCGAGCTCAGGAACTTGCCGTCACGTAATCTATCCAAAATATGTGACACGAATGGGAGAGGATACGCGTCCCGCTTCGTCACGCTGTTCAGCTTCCGATAATCGACACAAAATCTTGTACTCCCATCGTGCTTCTTCACAAGCACGACCGGTGACGACCATGGGCTCTGAGAGGGAACGACAACTCCTTTCTCCAGCATCTCGTCGAGCTCTTTGTTTAGGGTGTCCTGAACGTTTGGTGAGACCGGGTAATACCGCTGCTTAATGGGCTTCTCGCCACCAGTATCAATCACATGTTCGACGTCGCATGCTCGCCTAATTTCCCAGGTTTGGCTTCCTTCCATTTATCGATGAGATTTTGCAGTCTCGATATCTGATCCGCGATCAGTCGCGTGCGCCCAATCAGAGAGGGCTCGTGTCTCTCGATGGATTCGATAGTGTCGCAGTGGCCCGGAATCAGCTCCATCGCCGCCCAGAAGTCAACGCCAAGGATAATATCCGAAGACAATTTCGGGACGATGAGGAAAGTTATCGTCTTCAGCTTCCCGTCTAGGACCACCGGAAGAAGCACTGATCCCAAAACTCTTAGGTCTCCCCATCTGCTTGTGTTAAGCCGATTGAGGTAGGAGCGCTCATCTTGGCTCCCAAGCTCTGTAGTCGTCTCCACATATCCTCGCTGAGTACTGACCTTGAGGCTCCAGTATCCATCAGCCCGAACACCTCTCGCCCGTAAATTTCGATCCGAACAAAGGGTCTCCTATCTCCCTTATGTCGACTGCTTGATATTTCTTCCTTCTTCGCATAAAACTCTCGAATGACCCTTAACCAATTTTTCCATTCCGTGCTATGCTGATCGGATCGAAGGGGCTCCCTCCTCAGGCTTGATCCGTTCGAACCTGAGCCCCGTCGGCGTTTCCCGACCCTCTTCGGCATCCGCAGTTGGATGCGTCGACCTCCCTGCGTCCACATCGTGCGCAGAATTTCGTCTTCGGTGCTTTGCATACTCGATATGGGTGCCCCGGCTTGTCACAGTTCCAGCATGCCCCTTGTAGTCTGAAACGTACGAAGCGTCCTCCTTTTGCTGGTTCCGTGGAGTCCGACTCCCGAGTCGCCGCTACTTCGGAGACCACAGCTGGAGCTCGAGTTGCTTTATTTGCTGGTAGGTATGCCAAATCGGGCTCTAACAGACCTTTATTAACGGGAGGTGCCTTATGCAGAGTGGCTCGGTACTTGTACTCTTCTATTCGGCGTCCCTTTTCTACCAATTGTCGCAGCGAACGAATATCATGAAGGGCAAGTCTCTCCAAATAGTAAGGATGGAGGTTCTTGAGCGCCGTCTTAAGGATAATGTCTCGTCGGTCTGGGTTGGAAGGCGGAAGAAGTAATTTTTCAGAGCACTCACGAAGATGCCAACCGGTTCGTCGTCTCCTTGGGTCCGACTCCTTATTTCTTCCCATAGCCTTTCTTCATAGTCATTAGGCTCGAACTCCTCCAAAAGCTCCTTAACGAGTCCATTCCAATCGCTAACTTCCCTTCGTGCCGCCCGAAACCATACTAGGGCTCGCCCACTGAATAAGTCAAGTGCCCCTTCGAATAGGTCTCTGGACGAAAAGCCACGAGCAATCTTCAGCTCCTCAACCCTTTCTAGAAAGCCATGAACGCCTAGGCCACTACCGTCGCCGGAAAAGGTGAGGCCCCAGTTCTTAATTGGGATCTGCTTCCTCTTAATGACCACCTGGGCTTGATTTTCCGCTCTTCGTCGCTAACCGATAGCCTCATCTCGGTAAGTTGACGACCTAATCCATTAGCCGACCTTCGATGAGGGGTAAGCGGCTCTTCATCAACGCCGCCTGGATCTTCATCCGTCTTTTCCAAAGTCGAAAGGGCCTTAAACACAATATCGAATAATCCGGCCTTCTTCTTCTCGAGTTCTGCTCTCTTAGCGTCATCTGCAATCTTATCCAGGTCCAGACGGCTTAACCGGAACATCAGGTGGCTACCTTTTGTTCGAATTTTCCTTAAGTCGACCTTATCCCCGGCCTGTAGCCTGTCGATTTCCCCTTTCAGGACTTCGGCTTTACCCTCGCAGGCTGTCAGATCTACAACAGCGTCCGGTAACCCCTTCGGCGGCGGCGACATTTGGTTGCTTCTTTCCATCTTCAAAATCGTCCGCAGTTTTTCTCGAAGAGAATCGAGGGTACCTTCTACCTTAATGCCTCTGACGGTCAGCTCGTAGTCAACTTCGTCTTTCAGGAGCCTCGAAACGTCCATTTCCGACAATTTTGCTTTCTTAAATGGTAAAAAGGACAACTTTACAAGCTAACAAAAAAAAAGTTTACATACAAGGGGGAGGGGGAGAGAAAAAAACAAAAAAAAATCGAGCATCACTCATGCATGAAAATCATTTAAAAAGAATTTTAAATAAAATCAGAGATTATCTTCGTAAACTTTAAAAGGATTGAAAAAGTTAAATTTAAACACTAAATCCTCCAGCGCAAACAAAACAAAGGCGGAGTAGATAAGAAAAAAAAAATTAGCGGGCCCCACGTTGGGCGCCAAAAATGTTACGCCGAAATCAAATGCCGGCTATGCTCCAGTGGAGACGGGGTGGGACGATTAAAATAAAAATAAAATAAAATGTTCTTCGAGTTGGACGCCACTTGGTTATTTAGGGTAAAACCAAGAAAACCAAAGGGAAAAAAAAATATAAAATAAAAACGAAACTTCTAAGTTTTACGCCGGTCACAAAATGATATATTTACAAAACTAAAATTAATACAGAGGAAAAAAAAATTAAAATTAACTAATTGCTACTTCAAAAATTAAAATGGGGTGGGGTCACACAATAGCGATCGATCGAGGGAGGATTATCTTAATCTATTTACAAAATAGGAGCTTACTCACTAATGAGGCGGTACTTTTCTTTTCTTCTTCTTCTTCGAAGTCCTTTTCAAGTTTCCCAATCTGAGTGGTGGAGACGGTGGCCGTAGGCCGGAGAAGGAAGTCTGGAAAAATAGTTGGTCCGCCGAAGCGTCTTTTTTTTTCTTTTCTTCACAATTTTCCTCGTCCGCCTGTCTTATCGCTTCCGTGTCGGCCGGTCGACTCTCTGTCTCTCTCTTCCTCTACTTCTCCTCCTTCCCGGGTGCCTAATCCTCTGTTTTATGTTTTTTTTTTTTTCCCACTTAAATTTCCTTTTGTACGGGAAACGTAACAAACTCTTCCCTTTCGTAAAAAAAACCAAAAAAAAAAGTTCGGAAGCCCGTCGACTCTAATATTGGTCCTCCGGCCCCGGATCTCGCTTCAAGTCTTGAACGTGCCACACTCCTGCGTCGCCGCCGTCCTCAACCTTCTCCAGTTCGTAGCTCACGCTGCTACTCTGCGCCGTACTTTACGTTCAACGAAACGGGGTGCTAGCTTACCCGAGTAGTAAGTAGCCGCTTCTGATTGTGGGTGCGTACGACACCACACCACGTCTCCAGGGGAAAACTCAACGTCTCGCCGACGCGCATTGTATGTCTGGCTCGCCTTCTGATGAGCTCGCTCTAGACGAAATCATCTCCGAAGTGTTTTGTTAGCAGAACGTCAACGTCGTTCAGTTTTAGAGGATTTACAGCCTGGGTCGCAGGAATAGGTTTTAAGGAAACTTCAGTCAAACTTTTATTGATTCCTTTTTTCGTTATTGTTTTTGGGAACCCAGTGTCAACGTTGTAATGTTGTTCACCTCTTATTTGGATAGTATTATTCATGTCCTTAATTAGAAAAAACCGTTTTGTGGTAGAAAATTTAAAGTGCCATTGACTAGGCGGTTTCACGATTGGCTGGAAAGCGGCCTTCCAATCCACAACTTTTCCCGCAAGAGGGACAGTAGAGCCATAATTTTTAAACATGTTGATATAATCTTCTGGAGTAATAATTGTGTCTAACTTCTTAATTTCTTTTTCAATTCTTCCGAATACTCGATCTGAAGGCAAAAATGAATGGCCGACCACTGGGAAATCGATTTCAATTGTTTTGATATTAGATGGAGCGAGTTTTATCATCCAATAGCAAAGCATGGCAATTAATGTTGTGTTCTTATTTTGTCCTGCGCAACCATCGCAACAAATCCTTAACCTTGAAATTGTCTGGTCGATTTTGAGAAAGTTCACCAAGAAGTCAAAGACAGCCGAAGCGATTTCATTACTTCCTTTTTTTTGTTCCGTTTCAAGCCAGTGATAAAGGAACACGTTCTCCTTATTTTGGGGTGCTTTGGAATCTCCGACGACAATGCCCAGGTTGTAGATGTAAAGTTGACGGAGATAGTACGCCGCCTGATCCGATAATTTCGGTAAAGATAGATTTTTTTGGCAATCAAATGAAATAATAAGAAGATCATTTTCCTTTTCTTTTAAAAGAGCATAGAAGGCCTTGGCTTTGCATTTATGGATAGATTTTTCTCGAATTAATCCACCATGAGAAGTGCAGAACATCCTCCATATTTTCGAAATATTAAAATCTGAGCATAAGTACACCCTAGACGAACTCTTAGCCCTACAGTAGTGGCTTTCTATTGCTTTAAACTACTTGATGAAATTTATTACCGCCAGTCTTTTCCTTCGGTACAAATCACGATCTTTTTTAAAACCGCCTCTTCTTTCTTTTGGCATTTTTCCGTGAGACAGCATACGAGGTCTGATCAAAAAGTTCCGGAAATTTTGAATTTGCGCGCGAACGGAGGGTCGCAGAAACCCCCCGATGGTCTCATATGTTAGCTTTACTCTTCCTGAGTCACGTGGAATTTGGTTGATTGCTGTAACCTTCTTAGTTCTCGAGTTATCGCATTTTTAGTGAAGCGAGATTTTCGTCCTCGGCGATTTTGGCGATAACCGATGTCAAAAAGTGATTGCTCCTTGGTTTCAACGTCATAACCATAAACCCATGTTTCATCACCGGTTATGATAGGTTTCATGAATTGGCCATTTCCAGAAGCTCCCGGCAAACTGCAACACGGTGTTGTTTTTGGTCGTCCGACATGAGCCTCGGGACGAACTTTGCTGCGACCCTTCTCATCCCCAATTTCTGGGTCAAAATTTCCTGGCATGATCCGTAGGATATCCGACACTCATCAGCCATTTCACGGGTCGTCAGACGGTGGTTTGAACGAACCAGGGCGTTCACTTGGGCTACATGAGCGTCCTCATGTGGACGTTGAGGGTCTCCCGGAACGGGCGTCATCTTCGACGGACATCCTGCCTTGTTTGAATCGCTGGTACCACTCATAACACCTGTCAAGAGGAGATTTTGGTTCTTTGACTTTTACCTTTTCATGTGGTGAGGGAAAATAAAATAGACAAATAATTTTTAACCCTTGGACTTTAATGTAACAAATATCCTAAGACCTTTACTTTAACGGCAGCTATATGGAGACTTTCGAGGCTTCTGGAATATTTTACTTTACAAAAACCTACCTTGGTTGGCAGTCCACTTTGAAGGAGGAACGACGGTCACCGACTGGCCCTCATTTGTAGGCTTCATGCCCAGAGCTCCTGAGGGTCCCCCTCCTCCACCTCGTGGGAAATACAGTTTTCGTGCCCCTTTTCCAGGAAGCACTCCATGGGACTTACAATTTATTTGGCGGAGAACAAGGATTTACACTTGTCCCCCGCCTTCATCGCCACAGGGGGTTGACTCCTCTGCTCTGGGTTGCCACATGTGTAGGACCATATGTGATGCTTTGACTTCAGAAAATTTCATTTGAATCATTCAAATATGAAATTCCTAAAGTCAAATTCGTACGCTCTTACATCCCTCCCCTAGTTAATTGGACCGACGCCCTCGGCGGTAACCCGTAATGCGGGCAGGCCAGGCAAATATACCCGACCTTCCTTGAGTATGGGGTCCCTGTACCACAGAAGGTGGAAAGGGAGAAGAGGAGAGAGAAAAAAAAATTTCTCTAACCTCGAAAATTTCCATACGACGCAATAATTTATGACATATTACAGCAACTTAACAGTTTTTACAACAATGAGACATACCGTATAGATGATATTGATTTACAACAATGAGACGATTAGACTTATCGCATTGTTAACACTTTTACAACAATGAGACATCGCATCGCATAGATGATATTGATTTACAACAATGAGACTATTAGACTTATCGGTCAACGCTTTCCCGAAAGGCAAAGATGTGACCTTCAAAAATATTATTAAGTATTACAACAACTGTTAAACCATAAACACAATAGAGCCTACGACGCAATAATTTATGACATATTACAGCAACTTAACAGTTTTACAACAATGAGACTATTCAATCTAACATGATTTCCCTCAACAAAATTATTTCATTACAAAAAAAACTAAACTTAAAGCTAAAAATACTATTCAATCTAACATGATTTCCCTCAACAAAATTAATTCATTACCAAAAAAAAAACTAAACTTAAAGCTAAAATCAACAAAATTATTTCATTACAGAAAAAACTAAACTTAAAGCTAAAAATTTTTTAAACTTAAAGCTAAAATCAACAAATAATTTAATTACAAAAAAACTAAACTTAAAGCTAAAATTTTTAAACTTAAAGCTAAAATCAACAAAATAATTTCATTACAAAAAAACCAAACTTAAAGCTAAAAAAACCAAACTTAAAGCTAAAAATTTTTTTATTTTTTTTTTTTTTTTTTTTTTTTATTTATTTTTTTTTTCTATATATCCCGCAACAGGTGGGCATTTCTACTGATCAGGTCCCAACTCACTTCCCCGTCGACTGTCCCTGCTATGTCTATTGAGCGTGGCTAGTTGGTCCTGTCACGATCACCACCTCCCCAGCTTTGCGACGATGCAGGACGATAACAATAACCAATATCGCTCCCGCCGTCCCGATGTTGATTCCTAGATCTCCAAGGGAGAACCAAGGTGGCGCTGATTTTTCATCGGCGACATCGTCTAGGCCAGCTGAGAGGTCCAATAGGGCACCCATCCCTTCTTTTTCGACGAATGTGACTGCCGGTGGAAGCGATGGCAAGTTCTTAAGTTGCGTGACATCCAAGGACCGGAAGGTCCCAGGGAAGTGAGGTTTCGTATGGAAAATGTAAAATTAAAACGGGATTTGAAGGCATTGGGGAGCAATGTTTTCAGTTCCGTATGGACCACACAATCAGGCGTGCTCCTAATTATGCCGGCCCCTGACATGGAGAAGGCTTTAAAATCCCTCTCGCATGTCGCCGAGGCCTGGAGTGAAGTCCCTTTTGGCGCGAAAAATAGCCATGAGTTGTCCGTAATAATTGAATTATTATAGGATGTGTAATATTTATGAATTTAAATTCGCAATCTGTAGCGGAAGGTTGTGGACTTAGGAACTGTTGTATAGTGCATTGTGTTACGTGTTGTTGCCTGTATGGAAAATGATGTGGCTCACACAAGAAGGCTTTCTCCCCTATTTCTTTGCATGCAGATTTTTCAGATTCCGAAATAAGGGCATACTCACTTGTGTTTTTGTTTATCGCAATGATTTTATCGGGGGATGAGAATAATTGATACGACGGTCCCGACATCCATATTGGAAGTGGAACCGCGTTAATTAAGGAATACGGGGTAGATGAAACTAAGGTTAGAGGAATTGAAATGACAAATCGCAAATGAGAGTGTTTAATATAGATTTTAATGGTTGCGAGCTTGACCAAGTCCAAAATATTGTCAGGGACTCTCACCTCCTCTGGTAACTGGTCCCTGGCCGTATTCATGGCTTTCTTCAAGTCTGAAGACGAGATCACCAAGGGATGGAGGTGACCCATTACGGCTGAATTTAATATGTTCAAAAGGTCATTTTGGTTTAAGGAAAGTTCATGCATAACCCTGTTTAAGCAATGGAGCTGTTCATTAAGTTTGTGATATAAGGTAGTCTGATTTTGTAAGTTTCTGACTGAGCTGAAGGCCTGAGTTATGGTTTGCTGTGACTTACGGAATGTTTGTTCAATCCTACCAAAAGATGAATTCATTGTCATTATGAAGTGTTTATTGAGAAGTTTTATCTGTAAATTTTGAGCCTTTAACTTTTCAAGAGCCTCATCGTACCGAGACTCATCCTCGTCATCCATGGTACCAAAAAGGCTCTTGCTAAGTCGACCCATCCCATTAAAAAAACCTCTTTTTACCCTAATGGGATCCCTAAACTGATTGATTAACTCCGCCTTGTTATTTAGAGACTTTAACCCTTCTTTGTATGCATCAAGAACCGTGGAACAATCTATGGCGTATTTTCGCAACTATCGCTTATTCGATTGACCAGCCGGGTCACTCCATTGACTTCATTTAAGGTATGGGAAAGGTCTAGTTCAGTCAATATTTCCCAATGACTGTTTGAAAACATAAGCTCCCCAATTTCCTCAAAGAAATATGAACTATCTACTATTGGGATTACGGTAACTGCAGTATTATATAATTTGAAATTTAGGGAAATTATGAAAAGTAGTACAATAAATATTTTAAACATTATTTTAGATATTACCAAGAGAAAAAGAGATAAAAGAAAACAAAAAAAATATGGTGGTACGGGGGAGACAATTACATATATGGTGGAACAGAACGACAGTATGTGGATCTAAAAAAAATAACTGTATGTAAATGGAGTTAAGGAATAAATAATAAGGGTAAATTTATAATACCTGTTGCGGGTTTGACCAATCGATGTACGACGCTCCTCCTTAAACCACCGAACCAGAATGTTCTCAAAATTCGAAAAGAAAACTTCCGGAAGGATTATATCGCCGTGTCATCAATTCTTACTTATAAATATTATCTTCTAAACACACCACAGTTTGGTAAACATTAGTTCCTTCCGCCTTAAAAATTACAACCTTTTCTTTTGTTAAATTAACGTTAAATTTACCCTTTTCATCTTAAAACATTACAAATTTATTTATTTAATTTAACTAGTAATCTAAAGAAATTTACAGACCCTAATCACATTTTCACCCTGTCTCTTTGTTAAATCTACGTTAAATTTATCCTTCTCATCTTAAACATTACAAATTCAATTATTTAGATTTAACTATTTTTCTAAAGATATTTACAGACCCCTATTTACAGACGATTTAGTCGAGCACCCTGCACCTCAACCTTTAGTATGACCCTCCATTGGTCACTACCTCTATAATGACCTCGATTGGTCACTACCTCTATAATGACCTTCCATTGGTCACTACCTCTATACCCTATCCTACAGACCTCTGAGGTCTAGACGGGCATAGATTCGCTGCTTTCATTTGGCTAGGACTATCTGAACCACCTTTTTCCCCTCCAATGGATTATTGTCATTTAATCCATATTACATGGAGGGGTTTGCATTCTGCACTAAATGCGTCTGGGATATGGGCCCAGACTTATGATCCCAACCCCCATGTGGCTGGGAACCCTTTTTTTACACAATCGGCTCCAAAACCCAAGGCGAGAAGGTTCGCTTGTATACTTCTCGGTTAAGCATACTGGTCTCATGCCACGAACCTTCCAGGAACCCGGAGACTCCTCGGTTGAATCCCCGGGTAGTATGTCATCTCGGTTATGATCATACTGTGCATGGGCACACCGCGACATAACCTAATTCTCTCATATGGGCTCGCGGCTCCAAGGCCAATGAAAGGGACAAGAGCAAGGGCTGAATACCATACTAAAAAAATTTTGTTTGTGTGAGTGCGTTTGGAGAATGAAAAATGGCCGAAAAACCCTTTTGGACGGAGATTCCGGATGGGTTATTGATTCTTTAGAACTGATAATTAGGGTTTGATTGAATTGACTTGGGCACATTTGTCGTCACAAAACTTGCTTCAGCCGAATTCGCTCGCGTTTTTCCCTACAATGGTATTAGGTTGAATTGACCTGGGCTCATTCTGTCGTCACAGAACTTGCTTCAGCCGAATTCGTGTTTTCCCTACAATGATATTTTTAAGGCGCCTGATGTGAAACACATCATCCACCAATTTTCCCCTTTGATACGCTCTGACGATGTAATTAACTACCTGTCTGTTTAATAACACAGAATGGTCCTATGTATTTTTCCGCAAGCTTTCCCGACGGCGATGGTCGATGATCGCGTATCAAGACCAACTCGCCTTCTTTGAAGGTGACGTCCGTATGTTTTGGTCATAGCGTTCTTTTTGCTTTTCCTGTACTTTACTCAGAATCTCCGGCACTTCCAAACGGATCTGCTGGAGTCTTTTCAGATCACTCACTACGTCACCTTCAATGTTTGCGGGTAGGAGAAAGCTTTCCGCCGGCATTTTTGGTTCAAAACCATGCATGAGGTAGAATGGGGAATAGATGTGGATGCGTGTACGCTCGCATTGTATGCCAATAAGACTGCTCCTATTATTTTAGACCAGGAGCCGTCTTCATGGTAAGTGATAACGCCGTTATTAATGTAGAATTAAACCGTTCCGTCAATCCTTGCGTTTGAGGTGAATAGGCGGTACTAAACTGTTGGGTGATTCCCAGTTCCCGCACAATTACCTGGAGCGATTTGTCCACAAAATGGGTACCCCTATCTGACGAAAGGATTGATGGCGCGCCAAATCTGTTAATTAATTTATAAATAAATTCAGCCGTCGCTCTTGAATCCGCTTTCCTTGTTGGTCAGCAACAGCGAATCTCGTTGTGGTGCAGGTTCCGACTATGACATATGAGAACCCACATGAAGGAGAGAGGGACCGATATAATCCAGAATTACATGTGACCATGGTTTATATGAGGAACGATGGGTTGAAGATTCCCTTGAGGTTGGTTCCTAGGAACTTTCCTCTTCTGGCAGGAATCGCAGGATTTTATGTACTCAGCTACATCTTTGTTAGTGACGGCCAGTAATATCGTTCTAGTATTTTGTTATACGTTTTGGCCACCCCCAAGTGTCCACCTCCTGGAAGGGCTCATGAAACATGAAAGCATTTTCATCCTTAAAGAGGTGGGGGATTAAAATCAAAAACTTTTCACCGATTTTTTTATAATGTTTGTAAAATATGACGTCTTCCTCGGCATCCCATTTTGTATTGCCTTGAAAGACGTTGGAATTTTGGGGGCGCTATCGTAGTCGACCAAGGCCTTAAAAATATTCAGGCAAAAATCGTCTTCTTTTTGGGCCTTGGCAAAATCGACAACCTCTATCTGGTTTATGGTAATATTGGTTTCATAAGGATGATCAATATCTCTTTCCTCCGGATTTCGAGATAAGTTATCCACTACTCTTATGGCTGAATTTGTGCCTGGTTTATGTATGATTTCAAAATCGTAATCAGAAAGCAAAAGTGATAATCGGTGTAATCGAGAGGAAGTATTTTTAAAGTTTTGATAATAGCGCAAGCTGACGTGATCATTGAATGATCACTTTGCGACCTAACACATAAGGTCTCCAAGCGTTCAGACAGTAAACTATGGATAAGAGCTCAATTTCGGACGTGGAATATCTTTTCTCGACATCCTTGAGTTTTCTACTCAAAAATTGTATAGGATGGAGAATTCCTTGTTCGTCTGGCTGAGATAAAGTTCCGCCAATGCCTAATTTGGACGCATCCGTTGAAATAAACGTTTGTTTATTCTCATCAAAGTGAACAAGAATTGGAGGGGTAATTAAATGGAGTTTTAAGGCCTGAAATGCTGCTTCATGTTCCTCTGTCCAGGGGATGGTCTTAAGGTCACCTTTAGTCAGTTCAGTTAAAGGAGCCGCTATAGATGCGAAATTTGGAACAAATTTGCGATAATATGAACACATGCCAATAAACGACCGCACACCTTTGAGTCGTTGGGGGTGGCAATGAATTGATGGCACTTGTTTTCTCTTCCAGGGGGGCTTATACCTTTGTCGGAAACTTTATGACCCAGTAGGGAAATAGAAGAATAGAAAATTGACACTTTTCCGGGTTCATTTTAAATTGGCAGCCGCCACTCTCTCTAGCGTACGACTCAAGCTATCAGTTGTGATCGAAATCCGCCCGAAAACCACTAGGTCATCCAGGTAACAGATCAATTGCCTATATAATAGATCATTAAACAGCCGGTTCATTGCCCTTTGATATGAGGCGGGGCTATTTTTTAATCCTTGCGGGAGGGCTGTAAATTCGTACAACCCTGAAGGGGTTGCGAAGGCGGGTTATAGGACTGGTTTTTTCATCTATCGGCATCTGGAAAAAGGCGTTGTTGAAGTCTAGGTTTAGAAAAACATGTCGCACCCTGAAGGGTGTCGAAAATAGTGTCGATGCGGGGCAGAGGGAACTTGTCCGTCAAAAGTTTCTCGTGACTTTCTGATAATTAATTACCATTCGGTAACCTTTGCCGTCTGGTTTCTTTACGAGAAAGGGGGGGAGCTATATGGACTTTTTGAATGGCGTATGATACCTGCCTCTAAAAGGTTCTTGACCTTTTCGTCTATGTCCTCCTTCGTGTTTTGCTAACCGATAGGGGCAAGAGCCCCGGTTCTGGAT